>PVIW01001868.1:0-258356 GCA_004026585.1 Noctilio leporinus
AGAACCTAGTATAAAGGAACCATGGACATGGACAACAGGTGGGATTGACTTTGGGGGGAATGGGTGGGTGGGTGGGGGGACAGAGGGGAGCAAAAAGGGGATGGATGTAATATAACAACAATAAAATTAAAAAAAAAAAAAAAGAGAGAGACACCGATCAGCCACACGAGAAACACCATTTGCCCTAGAGCTGCCTCAACCATTTCGCGAGCTAATTATGAAAGGCTTGCTTAGGACTGTGTTTCTTAATACGTATCGTATAAATTAGGAGGGGGAGCCATTCAGCGAGTACCTGGCAGTGCTTCCAACTTGCCTCCAAATCCCGGAAAAACAAGTTTTGAAAAATAAGCAAGCGAAGCTACCCATGACTCCAGTACACTGAGAAAAATGACTGTTAGCTTTTTTAAAATTTGTTTTTCTCTTTTGCTCCTGGTTTCTCATATTATGTTTCACCCCAGACCCCCGTCCGTGTGTAAATACAAACACAAGCAGGCAGCACACACGCACACACATGCACACACTAGGTCTTGCTGTCTCACTACTACCCACTGAGATCTAGACAGTCACGCAGCCCCTGTCAAAATCCCAACGATGCTTTTTGCACAAGGGACCCTCAGTAACAAAACTGAAGGACTTACACTTACTGATTTTCAAACTCACAGTAATTAGAACCATGAAGTTCTGGACATAAAGACAGATCCAGAAACCAGGATAATAGAATAGGAAGTTCAGAGATAACCCTCAGATACGGACTAACAGAGGTAGACAGGAGATTGGCTGTTGGAGAAGGAATAAGGAGTTATTGTCCACTGGTTAGAGAATATCAATTTTATAAGATAAAATAGAGAGTTATGGGGATGGATGGTGGGGATGGTTGCATAACATTATTAACTCAACCGTACACTTAAAAATGGCTCAGATGACAGATTTTACGTTATTTGTACTTGAGCACCACGAAAAATTGGCGAAATAAATAATGATGTCCTCTGAGAACCTATGAAACACAGCTACCTTCTCAAAAATAGATGGTTATGAGTGCATTAGGAACAGAGCCACCTCAACATACATGGGGAGGGGAGTGTTTTACGACCGTGGATGCCCACAAAATCGCAACGGTCCCTGGAGTCAGGACATACGGAAGCACTCGGAGAAGCTGGACATCAGGTCGCAGAGCCACCTTTGAAGCAGGGGACTGGACGTTGGGCGCGACCACCACGTTGGACAGTGGAGCCAGGGCTGCTTGTCAGGTGGCCTGATCTGCAGAGGCCTCCTTGCCAGTCCTCTCCTGGTTAATAATTGTGGCTGTGGAAGGATCTGGCTGCAGTTTTGCTAATTATTATATCATTAGCACGTTAAGAGTATCCTGTAACCCAGGCAACCACGAGTGGTGCTGATGCAGTTTAATTTTAGCTGAAATGTTTTCTCCACTGATGGAACATATTCTTGGCTCCTCTCTTCCTTAGGATGAAAAGATGTGAAATAAGCAACCTCTTTCTCCTCGTCTTGCCTGTTTCTTCTTACATTTTGCTGACCAATCATGGCTTCCTAAATGTTCTCATCTTCTATATTCTGTTTCTATAAACATAATATACAGAATGGAACACTTCCAAACACGTAATTATACTACATTCTCCAATTTTGTTTTTTTGATGGTTTTACTCTGTAATCCATTTTGTAATGAATTTGGAGTGAGCTTATTTTTCCTAATTACTTAATCAATACTCCAATGACCATTTATGAAATAATTCCTATTTTCCCCGTTGATCGGAAATCCAAGTTCTATCACCTCCTAAGCAGTCATGTCCTTAGGTTTCCATATTTTCTTCCCAGTTTCATTGATGCATCTACTCATTTTGATGACTGTACCCTACTGTTACATGTGTCGTAAGTGTACAGTTGTCTGGCAATTAGGGTGGCCCTTAGTGTAATTCCTTCTGCTGTGTGTGTGTGTGTGTGTGAGAGAGAGAGAGAGAGAGGGAGGGAGAGGGAGAGGGAGAGAGAGCGAGAGAGAGGGAGAGAGAGAGAGAGAGAGAGAGATTCATCTGATCTGTACTGCATAGCCTTCAAGATGACCCTTAGCTTTTATTTGTTGTTTGGCATTTTGTATGGAGCTACTTGAAATTTAAAAATAAATTTTGACAAAAATGGATTTCTTTCCAGTTTTGCACCCTCCTTCACTTCCCCACTAGGAACATAGTCTACCTCTCATTGCTGTGGTTTTAACAAGCATTTTAAAATCATTTGTGTTGTTTCTGATTTTTTTCACGCAAGACCTGAATCTTCTTTCTTACTTTTCTGGCTACAGGTTGTGTCATTTGTTCCAGCATCTCATGCTAACGGCTAATGGCAACAGAGTACTCTGTGTGGGCAAGCGCCAGGCGGTGTCCCAACCCTGACAGGCAGGAGCACATTTGTTCTTCCAACGTTCCGTATGATATCAATATTGTCATTATTCCTTTTTTTTGAATAGGAAGAAACTGAAGCCAAGGTAGATGTTAGTAATTTGCTGAAATTCACACAATGTCTGCTCTTAGTTATGACATCAGGGGAATTTCAAATTTTAGAGAGAGGGTCTGTTTAAGATGGTTTAAAACTCCTGATTGCTGGCCCGAGGTCCCAAACGTTGAGGGAGGACTCGGATCTCAGGAACCTGGACCCTCCCACCCTGTTCTGTGGGTGCCGGGTGCTCTGTACCTTGCAAGCCAGTGCACTGAGCTGTGGGAGGTGTGAGCAGCGTCTCTCTCCGCACCGTGTTCTTCCTGGCTGTTTATTCTGGAATATGCATCGGAAACCAGTTGAAGTCTGTGGATTTATTCCCTATCTTGCCATCATCTAAACCATGATGTGACACATAGAAGTTTACATGTCCTCCTTTTGGGGCAGTAAGATAAGTGAACACAGCACCTGCTGCAGGCCTCCAAGACCAGAAGTAAGTGAATAAATCACCTGAAAATATTGTGAAGTCCCTTTCCTTGATGACAGTCATAGTTCCATCACGGGGCATCATCTGTGGTCTAAGGCTTCCGGAATAACATTCTCTAACAATATCAGTGGTGGGCAAAGTGTATGTATTTATATTGTCAAGTTTATTCTCTTTTGTCCATGCATCTAAATGTTCAACATAGAAAAAAGGCGATAAAGATGTGTATTCTGACCAGCAATAGGTATTTTCCTACATAGTCATTGAGCTATTATCCATTTCTCTGAATATAATAAAATTTTTCTAAATATTTTTATATCCCTGGAGTATATAACTACTTTAAAAACATATTTTGAATTTACTTGACTGTCTACAAGGTAATTCGATAAAAACAATTATGAAATATGTAAATGCAAGTTAAGAGGCAAAAAAGAGAAATATAATCTGAATAATTTATTTTCAAATGTCACCTAAGGTCTAGCTCCGGAGGTCCACTCCCTTAATTTCTCACTAAAATCCACACTCAATAAACTTACCACACTAAAGCTCACAGGCACAGAAAGCTCGCGTTCAGGACTGGGAAAGCATCTCAACTACGCTACTTCCACAGGGTCGATTTCTACAGTCTTATATAAAACTGTGGCCACGTGGAGGCCTGTGGTGGAGAGGGGAGTACAGGTGTGTACAGGTGTGGGTTGGAGTGGAGTTGTGAGCGAAGGGGAGGAGCCAGAAGTGACAGTGTATCACAGGGTAACTCTCGAGCAGATGTGCCTTATTCTGGGTCCTCACAGTGGCCATTACGTGCAAAGAAATAATTGCCTCTCCTCCACTTTGCATATAATTTTGATTAAAAAAAAATCCCTGGGGTGTTTTGCTAAAGAATCCATGTATTTCTTATTAATTTTAGAGGAGGGGGGAGAGAAACAGCAACGCGAGAGAGAAACCTCACTTGGCTGCCCTGCCCAGGGACCCCACCCACACCGGGTGCGCGGCCTGGCTGGGAGTTGCCCTGAGACCCTTTGCTTGACCAGATGGTGCTCCAAGACACACTGGCCAGGGTGAATCTGTGAAATCTGTGCATTTCAAAGAGATTCCACGTTACCCAAATTATGCTTCAAGTATGAATCTTCCAAGGGCAGGTGTGGGGAACCAAACAAGCAGATTTCCTTTCTGTTCCAATTCTAAGTCGTTAAGCAAAGCCAGCGTAACTAAGCACAGGCGGACGGGAGGAAACAGGAAAACCGTGGCGGGATTTCACACCAGCTTCCTGGGCTCCACACACCCCCCCCCCCCCCCCCCCCCCCCCCCCCCCCGCCCTGCAGCAGAGGGGGAGGTGGTGTTCTGGGGACAAAGCTCTTAAAGAAACTGCGCTCCCACGGGCAGAGGGTGGGGTCTAACCCTGGGGACTGCCCCCCGCAGCCCCTGTGCCCTCTGCGGAGGCTCAGCTCCCACGGTGGGCACCTGCCTGTTCATCTCAGAGTCTGACCACTGCACCCCTGGTCGTAGAGGAGCTGGAGACGCAGACTTTCCAGTTTGCAGGCTCGATGATATAATCCTGGCAACCCGTGCTTCACCTTTCTATCCTCCTCACTTAGGGAGCCAGAACTCAGAGCCGCCCTGGGGGTGTACTTCTTACACGCCAGGGTCGCGGGAGCCTTTTCGGTCCATAAGACGGAACACGCGCCTTTCACTTCGGTTTCCTGACGCCTCACGGGGGAGTCAGGGAAAAGTGAACCTCACCTCTAATAGCTGAGACACAGGCTAGGCAGAGGCGCCCATGTTTCCAAACTGTAGTCGAAAAGGCACATTTATGTCATTATTCCCATCGTTCCAGCCACAGCTTGGTCGGCAGAGCAGGTGTTTGGTGTATCTGTGTTCAGGGAGCGAATCCAAGACGCTGTTCTTTCACGGTTCCTAGATCTTTTAAGCAAATGTGAAAATGTACAGCCTTCAGCGGTGCATGGGGGGGTGGGGTGGGGGTGAGCGGGCTTTGTGCGTGTGCACGTGCTTGTGTGTGTGTGTGTGCGTGCGTGCATGTGCCATACATGCATGGATGCTCCAAGAACGGAGTTCTTGTTTGGTGAGTTTCCGTTCTCATTTATAAAACTAGCTTCTAAAGAAAGTTTTTCTGCCAGTGAAAATGATTAATTCATCCCCCCCCCCCCTTTCCTACCCTCAGTGAATTTAATTAGCACGGTTTGCTCCTTCCTGGGGAGATTACCAGGGAGACCAGCTCTGCCTTTCCGCATCCACACACGCCTGGGCAGCTCAGAGATGCCTGTCCTTGACGCCTGCTTGTGCTGGCCCTGGCACATGGCCTCAGCCAGCTTTCTTTCCACGCGTCTGCACTCTCTGAGGATCCATTTGGAATCACTGTCTCGGGTTTTCAGAGACACCAGGGCCCCAGCGTTGGTAAAGCCATCCTCCAAGGCGCTCCTACTAATGGAGTCACGCTCAGCACCTACACCGAACACTCATTTCTTAAGCCGAGGTACATGTTTCAGGCGACGCAGAGCTGAATCTCAGATCAGAGCCGTGGAAGGAGCTGAATAAGCCAGGCGGAAGGAGACGCTTGTCTGGCCTGGCCTGCTTCCTACACCGGGGCATTTTCCTGTTATGATGAAGGAATCCTGGCCTCTGGGCCGGCCCATGGCTCCTCTTGGCAGCTTCTTGCCCTGCGACCTGAAAGATGCAAAATCGTCCTCACTTGGGTGTCGAGGATTCGCTGGCCAGCAGCGCTGCCACCTGAAAGCGAGTTGATGAGGCTGAGAATGCGCCCCTGTGAAGCCACCAGTCCTGCTGGAGGTGTGCAGCCCTACAACCGCAGGAGGGTAGGGGACTGTGGGGGCTTCCCTCATGGATGACGACTTCAGAGAAGCGGGGGAGAAGCCCGTCTTTGAGGACAGAGCATCAACGAGACACCTGCCGAAGTCATAGCGCCCCTTGGGACTTCTCGAATGGGCTTTTTCCTGAGATGCCAACTTGGAGACCTCACGGGTGACTGAC
The DNA here is from genome assembly GCA_004026585.1 of Noctilio leporinus. Lineage (NCBI taxonomy): Eukaryota > Metazoa > Chordata > Mammalia > Chiroptera > Noctilionidae > Noctilio > Noctilio leporinus. The sequence goes on from PVIW01001868.1 coordinate 5,927, forward strand.
CTCAGGGTGTCTATGGTAGGACACTATGACCCTCCCATCCAAGGTCACTCTACTCAAACAGTGTCCCCTGTCTCAGGGTGGCGCTGTCTCCCCACCCAGTTATGAAAGCCAGAAACCTTGCTGTTTCTCCCTATCGTTCAAGCAGTTCATTCCTGATCTATCAGGTCCCGGCTAAATGCCTTATCGTCGCTCTCAGCTCCCAGGCGAGACTGTCCTGCTTTCTGCAACTGTCCCGCCCTCTTCATGCATGTCCCTTATTAAATGAATTAATCCTGGTGTCAGCGGGTGACTATCTGTGTATCGGTCCCTCCAGGGTTACAATGTAAATAGCCCAAGAGCAGAGGTGGAAGCCACCTGTTCACCGTTGCATCCAGGTTCCCTTTCCAGGCTTGGTACCAGGCCCCTAGGGACACTCAGGAACAGCTTGTCCTGTGAGTAACACGCAGGTTGCAACTGCTAGTGACCCACGAGCATCCAAACGCCTCCTAGCTGCCTGGTAGCGCACAGACACGGCGACAGCGTGGCATCCTACCCAGTCTCCTCGTGAGAGCGTCACACCGTCATTCCGTCTTCAGTGCGCGTGACTCATACATGGGCGCTAGTCTGGCGGGAAACCCACCCGCCAATGTTGCAGACACTGCGGCCAGGGTGGCGGGTTCTCCAACAGTTTTCTCCTGGGCTCCTGTGAGTCGAGGGGCGGCTGCGCTCCGCCCACGGGCCGGGATGTCACAGTCCCTGCTGCCCACCCGCTCTCGCCCCCCCAAGGGCGAGCCTGCAGGCTGCGAGCTGGACCCCGGGGCCCAGGGGCCGCTGTCTCAGGAAAACAGCCAACTCTGACCGGACTGTGACACGAAGAAGGAGCACGTACTGTGCGGAGCATCCTAGGGCCACGCAATGACCAGGACTCTGTGCAGCATGGGTACCTCGGACGCCTGTAACAACAGGACTCTGACGCCGGACATCAGCGGGGCGTCAGGTGGCAGGGAAGATGGCCCACGTCCTACAGCAGGACGGTTCGGTAAAATCACCCCCTGCAGCAGCGGTGGCGGTAGGTGGTCGGCCTCCTGATGTGGCAACTCCAGCAAAAGCGGCTGGAGAAACCCCCAGTGTTCATGCGTGTTTGCCACCACCGATTCCGCTGGCACAAGACTAAAAAACCGGAAGCACTCAGGAGAAGGCGGGCCCATTTGCGAGCCCAAAGGCCAGCAATTTGGGTCAGTGAAAGGCTGCCCCCGGGACACCAACAGTAGGAGGTAAGATGTTGAAATTGGGGCCTTGGAACTACAAAGCCGCTTTGTAACCCAGCTCCGTGGCTCTGATCAGATTACTATCTTTTTATAGGATAGAAGGAGTGTCCTGGCGGCCCAGGGGCCAGCGGGTCTCAGCTTTTCTCGCAGGGGCGGTGGTCACTGCAGGTAGCCTGTTCTCGAATGCCGAGTGGGCGGTGGATGGTGGTCACCGGTCCCTCTCGCTTCTAGGCATTGTTGGGGGTCCTGACCCCGAACTGGAAGCAGTGACTTGTGGAAATCTGACAGCTCCCTGGGGAGGAGCCCCAGGAGTCCTGCGCAGAAGAGGGTGCGGGTGCGGGGCTTCTGGCGGGGGGGTGGGGTGCTCCACAGCGCCTCCTGGTCCTCCCCCCGCGCGACACACTCGGGCCAGCACTGTGGCGTTCGCGGGGTGCCAGCCACGGCTGTGCCCTCAAGCTCTCTCGTGGGCCTCGTCTTTCCTGGTTTCCGCCGGTGGCGAACGTGCAGGTGGGGCACAAAGGAAGGAGCCCGAGTCCCAAGTCGTTTCTGGGTGTGTTGCGCGCCCTGCTCGGCCGCGCGGGTGAGAACTGAGCGTGCGGTCCGTGGCCAGAGCGCGGGCGCCGGGTGAAACCCTTTGCGTGTCGCGGGGAGGGGCGCCCGCGCGGTTCTTGGTGCGCAGCTGGGCGCTGACCATGTCGCAAGTTCCCGGCCGGGGACCTCAGCCCCCACAGCCCGGCCTGAGCCCCGCCCCGCCCGCTGCTGGAAGTGCCCGGGGCCCCCCGCCGCCGGCCTCGCCCGCCCCCCAGCGCCCCGCGCCCGCCGCCCGCCCCCACGAGCCGCCCGCACCCCCAGGCGTTTGCGGCCCCGCAGCGGGCGCCTCCTCGTAGTGACTTTCCCGGTCTGCCTGCCGCCGGGTGGAAAGCGCGGGGAGCCGGCGTGTGGCTCGCTGCCCCCGGCACTCGACCCCACGCGCAGCGGGCACGCTGGAGTGGCCCCGGGTCCTCGCGGAGGGAGGGGCACGTTCTGCCGCCCGCGAGCTCCGGGGACCCCCGGCGCCTCGGGCCGGCCTCGCTGTGGCCCCTGGCGGTGGCCGGATGCAGGGCGACAGGACCAGTGTCGCTCGCCCAGCTCCGCCCGCTGCGGGGAGCCGCCCGCAGCCTCGCCGCCGGTTCGCGCTCCGCCGCACTGCTGGCCGCGCCCTCTGCCCACCCGCTCGGTGCGTGGGACCGGGAGGGAAAAGGCCTTTAAAGGCCCTGGAGGGGGTTGGAGCTGTCTGGGTCAGGACCGCCCGCGTGTGGGGAGCAGAGCGTGTTCGAGAAGGTGCCCGAGGGGCTACGTGGCCGGCGCCTCCTGGGGCCCCGGGCCAGCCCGTCTGAGCCCTCAGCCGGGCACCGTGCGGCTGGCCGGCGCGGGACCTCCAGGAGGTCCTGTCCTCCCACTGCCCACAGACTGGGCTTCCAGAGGGTCTGGCGCCCCAAGCCCCCCTGCCCTGGGGTCGTCTGCACCTGCTGTTGCCCTGGGACCCATTCCTTCCCGCCCGTCCTTCCCCGCCCTGGTCAGGTGCCCCCAAGGGACTTTGCTCTGCTGGTTGACGGGCCCACCACCCTGATCCTGACACATCCACCACCGCCTTCTCTGGAAAGCGGGCTTCGCGAGGCCACGGTCACCGGAGTGACGCGTCCGCCACATACACAGCAGGTGCAGGACAGGTCCCTGCTGCCAGAGGGCGCGCGCGGCACGCGGGGCTGCTCCCCTGCTCCGCCTCTCCGCGGACTCTTCCGTTACCCAGATCCCGTGCCTCGTGCAACTCCGCACAGAACAGTCACCGATGTATTTTAAGGTTAGTTGAAGAAAAATAGTAAAATGAAAACATTGATCTTAGTAATTTGATTTGGCACTGAGTTTCCTCCAGATCTTTCCAACTCTTTCCTCTGCTTTGATGATAACAATCTGGCTTGAAAGTGCTCATAGATAATATTTTAATTAAAACTAGCTGAAAACAAGCTCACTGCACTAAAATAACCGACGAGGAAAATGGGGGAAAAAAAGATGATTTAGAAATGAAGCGGGGAGAAATATTAGGAAAGGAAATAGAAGTGTAATTATATTGCATATTTAATGTTGCCTAAGATCCAAGAAAAACAATTTCTATGAATATTCAGAGTACATTTGTATTCCAAAAAATGTTATGAGTCATGATGGCAATGCTACTTATTTATGTATTGGATCTCCTTTTCAGAGAATGTGGTATTTGCTTTACCTAAGAAAAAAAAAGAACATGCGAGAAGAACACGTCCAAATATACATGGCACTGAATGTTTTATAACCTGCTGAGTTTTATCGATTTCAAGACATTCTGCAGTATTTTTTTCCTGCTAGGGCCAACGCTTATACTTACAACTTCTATCCTATAAAAAGAATAACTTGCCTCTAGGTCATAGGGCACTTAGTCTTGGGTTGCGGTGGTCTCTGGCGGGGTAAATTGTGGACTGGGGTAAGCTGGGTCTGTTGACCTTGTGAATCGTGGTCCCGGGAAGGAGAAGTCAGTGGATTTTCTTGTTTGGGTAGGATCAGAGCAGTTCACGCGACGGAGACCTTCCTCAAGGCAAGATGGAGAAAATCATTTCACGCGCAGACGGGACCATTTGCCAGGTCAGTCTGCTGTGGTTGAAGATGGTTATTTTCATGGAGTGTAGATAAGACATGTTTTCTGAGCGTCCTGGGAGGGGAGGCTGGTGGGCAGGGGGCGTAGGCTGTGTTTGGCCAGGGACCCAAACACACTCATTTGACTCAGCTCCAGATGCTTTCTTCCTGGACTCCCCTGTGAGAAGGGAGATGGGCCTCTTCAGGAGCTTTTCTTGGCCATGATGGCAGGAGAGGGTCTTGGCGAGACACTGTGGGAAGAAGGGGGCGCCTTTGCGTGGTGGCTGGGGTTTCCCCTTTACTGATGAGCAGTGCAGCCTCTCCGGGGTGAAGTGGGTGCTCCGGGCGGCGTTCTTCAGCCTCTGGGGGCAACTTGCTCCCTGGGCCACGTCTGTGTGGCCAGGACGGGATCGCCCAGCCTGCTGCTCCTGGACAACCCAGAAAAGTCCTGCACCTCCAGGGGCTGCAGCCCCATTTTCTTCTCTGAGGTCCAAGCCCCCTCTGTGCGTGTCTGTCCTTGGTGCTCTCTTCCCGCTCCGGGTACCCTGGGGAGCCCTCTTTCTACCTCTGCAGGTACTCTCCCCTCCTATTTCTTAAGAAATAGCTATCTTCTTTCCATATGAAGCTTCCCTTGTTCGTTATGGTGGGATTTGCATGTTCGGGTTGCACCCAGACTATATATTCCTATGACCTGTGACATCGACCCATTCCCATGGCATCCAAGGCCCCGGCTCCTCCGTTTCTCTCACGACCAGGTCCCCTGGGTTACAACACTCTCGCCTGGCTGGCCTGTCGCAGCTCCTCCCCTAAGCCAAGTTCTTGCTCAGGGTGACCGCGTGTCAGAAATCCATCGCTGCCTAGAAGAGCTCCTTCCTTCAGCCCTCCCCGGTTCTCCCTCCCCACCCAGCCTTGGTCCTGCCTCTCTCTGGTTCGCGCACAGCAGCTGCTACCTTTGGCTGATTTATTGTTCTTTACCTCATTTCCAGCTCGAGGGCAAGGAGTCCTCCGTGCCTGGTTCACCCAAGGGTGCCCAGCACTCAACAGGCACAGAGCAGGCTCACCATGGCTGCTTTTTGGAACCATCAATTGCATTTCATACCCATAATATTACCCTGGGACTTACATGTTGAACAAGGTCAAGATCATCATTCATGACGATGATGATGGATCTCGTCGTAACTGTTTCCTTTCACACTTTTGGGGCCTTTTGCAGTTTTGATTCAGGGCTTCAGCCAGGTTTGTCCCCACCATCAGCCTCCTTTGATATTTGTTTCTGTGACTTCATCGGTGTAATTAGTCATCCTGACGTTTAATAATCAATAGCGCTGTTGCTAATCACTGCATTCTGCATGATTCGGACAAGCGGCGGCCGAAGCCAGCAGTACTGCGCGTTAGTTATTCGCTCTCTATGCGCATCGTTATGTCTTCGAGGTGGAAACCGGTTCATTGTGGCGCAGAGGTATCGTCGCCCGAAGCAGTGGTTTCCCAGAGACTGTGTGCAGGGGACAAAGCCGGCCCCGCCGGCCTCCATACCGCCTGCCCCACTGTGCGTTCCCCTCCGTCTGGGCTCCGAACCGATGCCAATCGCATTTCAAAACCCGCCCAGCCGTCTACGCCATCCAGACCTTCGTGAAGGCCTTTGAGCAGAGGCCCAGGATGGTGACATAAAAACCAAACCAAACCAAACCAAACCAACCCAAAAACTAAAAGCAAAAACAAACAAATGAACAAAACAACCAAACCCCCCCCTTAGAGTCCCAGGAGTTTAGTTTAAAATAGGAAACCCCACCCTGCCGGTCCCCCTGTCAGGTGTCCCTCTAAGCGTCGCCGGTTTTGTCTGCGGCCACCACCCTGTGGGCTAGAGCTTTGTTCCGATCCTCCGACATTGTGGCTCTGACCCCTGGCCGGGGTACGTTCAACAGTCAACCAATGAACATGTCGATAAGGGGGACAACAAACTGATGTTTCCCCCCTCCCCTCCCTCCCTGGCTCTCTCTAAAACAATGATGAGAATGAAAAGGATGCGTCAGTTTTGCAGAGAAGCTGGGCCTTCCCTGGGCTGCCTGGCTGCGGAGAGCCGTGTGCTCCGAGGGCGGGAAGCCGCTGCAGCTGTTTGGGGAGAACTTGCCCATTTTCCGCTCAAACCTTTGACAGGTTTGGGTCCTTGCGGACTGAAGGGTCCCTGGGGACAGAAGAAGGCATGTCACCAGCTGGTGATTCTGACCTACGGGATGTGCCTGCAATGGCAACTTGGTCCGAGCTGCACCCGGTCTCCTGCTTCCTGCAGAGACGAACCTGCCGACCGGAAGTTGCAGAATGGTGTTTGAGTCTGGGCTGCATGACACAGCGTCCACGGAAAGATGGAAACGCACCCAAATGTCCGTTTCCTTGGGGTGGAGGCTACGCGGGGGGCACCCGCGGAGTTGGACCTTCTGACCAAATGCGTTCCGGTCACGTTTGGGGCTGGTTCTCTGGGTAACAGCATCGCACAAGGTTCAAAATGAGCCAACACAAGTGTAGCTTATGTTCCCGAAAATCTATTTGTCTAGACTTTAAGACCCCTTTTTAAAAAATTTTAAATTTTATTATTATTTTTTTTAAAAAGCAAGGTGATAGAACTTTGCGCTTATAAATTTGTTTTCTTGGTTTTTCTCTGCAGTGTGCAGTGATTACTTTTTAGATTTTTATGTTCTGGATACTTGTACCTTTGTGCGGACGCTTTGGAACAAGACAGGCGTTGACAGGAAAAGTCCAAGAATAAAATATTCCTATTAGTGCTGTGGGAGAGAACAATTTTTAAAACATTAACATCCATAAAAGCTTAGAACAATCTTCTTGTCTCAAAATGCATTTTGAAAAATTACACCATGCTGTGAGAAACTGACATTTTATTATTTAATCAAGCCCCGTTTGAGGTAATGTGCCGAGAGGACACATTATCAACCACAGTTTCTAATATTAAAGGCATTAAAGGGGTAGACGCATAGAATTGGGTTCATTTTGTCAAATGCCCTTACGTGATGGAAAAGGAAATGGGGGTTCAGAGCTGCCACCAACTTGGGGACAGGCCAGACGTTCCCACCCCAACTCAGGAGTCTGCCGCCTCTGTTTCGATGGGAGTAAGTAGTGGAAGGAGTCCCACACCTTAGGTGACAGAATTCACTTGTTTCCACAGCCTAGCACCCATGAGCCTGCTTACCCCACCCTTCCCAGCCTGGCTTCCTGCTGCTCCCGGGCCCTGGCCCATGGTATGGGCACCGGTAGCCCTACCTGCAGAAATACCAAAGCAGGTGGGAAAAGGAACAAAACACATGTTGCTGGCTGTCTCATGGTATCAGAGCGGCACCAGGATTCATTAACCACACACATGCTCCTGCTGATGGCCGTTTTGCTGCCAAATAATCACCACTGACAACTTAATGGGTAAAGTGGGGTATGGACATTTAGGAGTAAGATTCCCCTTGGGTATTTTTAGAAGGGGCTGCAGGTGTGAAAAATGAGCAGCATTCATAGCAAATGCCTTCACAGGGTAGTTTTGGGAGGTTTTGCTCACTCTGAGCAGCAAATTCTTGACCCTCACAGGTAAGAAAGGAGCTGGACAATTCAGGGAGTTATTTGTATTGTAAATATTTAAAATAATTTTGTATGTTATATTCTGCTATCTTAAAAAATACGTTTTATGGAGACAGAGACTGCCACTTTCTGTAGTTATTTTTCTTGACTTCTTAACCCAATAGTACTTCATTATTTATTAACTTTTCTCTCAAGCAACCCTTATTTTTAATACCATGTTTAATGTTTTAATGTATGCAATGCACATGTTATTTGATTTATTCTTTCTTATTGTCTTTGGTCATTGGCTATGGTTTCTAAGTGGCAATTGCAGATTCATAGGACTGTTGTTCATTTTCCCCCTCTTTGTATAATAATTAATGTTTATGAAAATATTTCATATGTTTCGTGGAATTTATTAAAGTAGAAAAAGTGTAAAGGAGCAAAATTCTCCTAAAACCGGACATAGTCATCGAGGGCCAGTCCCCACAGAGCATAACATTTACTGGAAAAAAACAGCACATCAATGGTTCAATATAATAAGGGCTGCAGGAAAGTGCTAAGGAATCATAATGAGTCAGGGGACATGCAGGTCACAGGGGGCCAGGGAGGTCACAGGGGCACCAGGGTTCTGTCTGGCCATAGTTTCTGAGTGATTCTGACTCTCACACTAAATCAAGAACCACATAGCAGGGAAACTATCCAGTCTTTCCATCATGCTTGCAACATGTAGCCTTTCACAGCCTGGCTGTGTGTTGTGAGGGGGTCTTCTTAGAACACGTGTGTCCACCTGGGAGAGTCCCCCTGATTCTGGTATATGGCTGCCCATTAGTCTGGGGCAGTCATGAGTTTGCATCTGTTTTCTTGCTTTCACATGCATTATCATTACATCTCCACTGCCCTGGCATATTCCTTATGACGTGGGAAGTTCATAATAAATGTGTGTTGAGTGGAATGAATACAGTCAAAATTAGACTGTGTTTTGATATTGTAGAGAATGTCATACATTTCCATAGAAGAGATAAAAAAGAATTTACAATGATTCATAAATAGATGCTGGTAATATATCTTTATTATTTTTCTCACAGTGTACGTTTTCGGAACATAAACTCCCCAATTCAGAGCTGTAAACTAAAATGAAGCCAGACACCTCCGTACCTGCATGTGTCACAGGCTGCTTGGTGGCATTCCCAAATTAATTGATCATGTCTCTGGATCAACAGAAGTCCCTGTAGTGTTGGCATCTGTGGCTGGATGGTTAGCCCGTCAACACGATTCCTCAAGCAAATGCCTAGAAATATTCTTAGTTCCATCCTTGTGTTTATAATGCATTTTCCTAAGTAGAAGTCCGTTTTGTCCTTTAATTCTCACAGCTATTACCATATCGCAGGGTGCCATCTTTTTATGTGTAGTTTAGAGCAAAGCCCTGCTCACAGACTCTTTGCCTTTGATCCATGCCTGTGATTGTTCATTGGCCTTCGTTTCTAGTGAAATGCATGGGTGGCTCAACCAATGTCTTGCTTAAACCAGCTGATGGCTTCTGTTGCCTGGCCTCCTTCGGATGTAACTTCTCTGACCTGCCCTTGCCTGTCTCCTTGGTCGTGTTGCTTGGCATTCCTGCCCTGTCCCCTCAAAATAATCTTCTCAGAACTCTGCTCTGCTTGAGTTGTTCAGGATTGCCACCCATCTGTTCATCCCAACTGACCACCGCACCTGACCTGCCTTCTTCCTCTGCATGGTCATCATTTCCAGGTCCTTTTCCTGCAGGACTCATGGACGAATTATGCCTTTCTGTGTCATCCTAATATGGAATTTGCATATGTCTATTATGTTACTAATTCTGTTCTGCTACAGCTGTTTACCCACAGGTCTGTCACTGCACCTTTTTTGGAGCCTCCCCACCTCCAAGCTGGGAATCGTATTGGTTTTTAAATCTATGGAACCTGAAAAGTAACACATATAATAAACTCAGAACAAGGGCTACTTGAGCCAATAACCTTTAGTTTTAAAGACAGGAAGACCTTCTTTGGCCAGGTATTTACATTTTTGTCTCATTTGATTCTTCTCTGATCTTAGACATTAATTGTAAATCATTTTACTCTGCATCTGTTCGTCCAATATACATTGGATATTTATAACATAATGTATAATAATTATGAGAAAAATCTTTGATAATTATATATTACATATATATATATATTTTTTGTTATGACTTGAGTCCCCTCGAATAGTTTTGTTGTAAGACAACCTGCCTGAATTCAGATGCTGTTGCTACTGTTGAAATGACTAAAGAATCGATTTCTGTTGAATGGAGTTTTCTGTTTTTATTTATTTTATGAACAACATAAACTTGAACTGTTATTTCTTCACCAGCTGAGAAAGGAGAAGGGAACATTCTTTTTCACTTTTATAACCACAATAAAATTTGAAAATCTTGAAGGTACATGCTTTATATACTATAAGGGAGTGATTTCATGAATCATTAAAATGGACAGGTCTTGGAATTACTATTAAGAACGGTAATGAACTACTGAAAAGAACTTTTTGTGCAATTGTTTTTAAATGATTTACCTGTCACTTTATGTTAGCTAGAGCTATTTTGTGGTTAAACTCATGACAAAGATAAAGATAAAGCCTTCAGCCTGGGTGCCAAAGATAACATAAAAGACAGTTAAGAGTCCATTTCTTGAACAAATCTTAACTCAGACAGCTGCTTCTCTCAGCCAAGGTGAAGGAAACCAGCTTTACGAGCACCTGCCTGCTTAGAGGTCAAATTCTATGAAAGAAATATGAGCTTGAAAAGGAATCGTCTACTAGGATTTAGCAGCGCCAGGTGCACGTGTGCTTTTCTTCCCCATGTAAGCGAACTCCTTATAGAATAAATGCCGTTAGTACTCTGTAGGCTCCATGATTTGAGACAATGTAAGGGAGGCCAGTTTACAGATGGATGAGTGTGACCAGCTTCTGGAAATTCTGCTTCCTCCCAAATGCTCATTAAAATGATTGACAAGGTTTGTGGGCTTGGGGGGAAATCTTCAACAAGGTGGGCAATCGAGGACAGGTGTCATCTTAGGGAAGGTGGGAGAGTCTCTGCTACCTGTCCTGCCAAGGGGTCAAATTGAAGGTGCAGAGCTGAGGGTGAGCCCTTTCTTTGAGGAGAAAGTGGAAAGAAAAGGGGAGATGCTGGTGGGAGGCAGCCTCTTGGGCCCCTGGGTGTGTCTGTCAGTATTGGCATCCCACCCAACAGCAGCTTCTTGTATAGGTAGCATCGTAAAGCCCAGGGTGTGGCTGGTACCTTTATCTACACCACCTTCAGGTAGGTAGGGAGGAACAACCCATGGACATGTCTTCAGAGCCCTTTCAGGGCCCTGGGCTGAAATGGTAAACTACTTTCGTTTACTTATTTCTTATATTCCTCTCGCACAGATCAAGAACCAACCATGTAAACACTATGAAAATCTCTGTAGGACCCGTAGATAGGATCTCCTCAGAACGTTCTGGATTCCTATTACATTTAAGCCCAAACTTGGTAAGTGTAAATCTATGTTTTGACAATAAATTACAGAGGAAAAACAGGGAGTGTAACAAATTTAAAACAGGACAGCCATTTCTCTGACACATCAGGGGTTTCAATAGCTGGGAGCACAAAAGGGAAGGTGTAGAAAATGCCAGGTTCATGTCCTTAATTTAAAAGAAAACAGAATTTATACTGCGTTTCTTGACTTTTATTTAATGACAGAATCCTTTGGGAGTCTTAAGAAAATTATGGCTATCCACCAAAAAAAAAGAAAAAAATACACCTGACAACGTTCACATACAGAAATATTAGCACCCCATCCAACAGCAGCTTCTAGAATAGCCCAGGAGCTTTATAACCTCCTTAAAACCTACTAATGATTCCATTCCTCTGTATTAGTCTGGACTCTCCATTGAATCTTACTCAATAGAAACAGAACCAATTCATAGGTACAGGAATTGGCTCACATGATCAACGGAGCCTGAGAAGTTCCTACATCTTTAGTTGGCAAGTTGGAGACCCAGGGAAGCCACAGGTGCAAATCCCAGTCCAAGTCTGAGTCCAAAGGCAGGTGAAGACCAGTGTCCCACCTGAAGACAGGCAGAGAAAGAATTCTCCCTTATCTGGCCTTTGTGTTCTATCCAGACCTACACTGGAATAAATGTGGCCCTCCACACTGGGAAGGGTCATTTGCTTTACTCAGGGTACTGATTTAAATGTTAAACTCACCCACAAACTTCCTCAGAAGCACCCCAGAGTAATGGGAGCACCCCGGGCCCTATTCAGTTGACACATAAAAGGAACGACCACATCTGTGATCTGGAGAAAGTTGCATGAAAATAAATAGCACAATGTGAAATAAGTTAGTGTGACCCAAATACTCATAGTCGTGGAACATGGGATTTTGAACAGGACCGATTAGTTTCAAAATCCTGCTCAATTTCCCTCACTGGCTGTGCGACCTTGGACATGCCTCACGTAGCACGTTGATTGGAGGCACCCGGAAAGTGATGAATGTGGTTACGACAGTGACAGAGTTAAAGACTACGATTCTTACATTTAAAATTGCAGTGGAAGCTACGAGCATCACATCATGTTGTACCCTGGAAAGAAAGAGACGAACTTTAGGTTTTTGAAAAAGCAGAGAAACGTATCTGGTTCCACAGAAGGAGACAGACAACGGGTTGTCGCCACAAAGTCCTGAAGCCCCAGCTAAGCGGCATCGGGAGGCCAGAACCTCCTGTTGGCCAGGAAATAGCCAGGAGACACCGGTTTGGGCAGAAAACCACAAGGACGCTTTCTGGGACCGAGGGAGGACCGTGTGCCCTGGTGTCCCTTCCGAATGAGTGCCTGGAACCACAACCGGTGTCCACCTGCCAACACACGAACTCGGAGACAGGGCGCAGGAAAGAAAAGCCAGGAGCACAGAATGTGGCCAGAGGCGGGAATGTTGAAGAATCACCCTGAATGTCGCTGCAGGGCTGCGTGTGAAATGCCTTTTGTTTGAAAGAAAACTCGGTGTCATTCAATGATGGGGTGAATGGACAGGGATTAAATGGGTAAAAATTGGGGCCCTGGGCATGAGGGCCTCTAGGAGCTCGCCTTTGAAACTACATTTAAAAATGACGGAGGCATTGAGTAGGCAACTTCAAGGAGAATTGCAGACCTGGTTTTTAAAAAATAGATATTACATACCCTGAACAGAAAATGATACAGGTCCAAAAAACGAAAATCAATGCAAATGGTCAACATTCTCCTTCAAAGCTCTTTTAGGTGGCTTGGACACAAATTTTTTAGGTGGGGTCTTAGTCTAATATAGTTTTTGATTCTTTCATGTCTCTACATGGGTTTCCCTTGACATAAGGTCATCCTGTGTGGGCAAAGGGCTCCAGGGTTATAGTGTTTCCCCCTCACAACCTGAAGTCATGTCAGTAGTGTCTTCTAGCTCATAGACGCATGGAAGCCAACTCTTAAGCAAGTTGGCTCTTGGCCTTTTCATCAATCTGTGTTTTACAATAGATCCTATCTATTGTAACATTTCCTCAATGTTACAATAGGCAAAGTGTGAAAGGATATAGAAAGAATCCCAGGGACACAGAGTCAACCAGCACCTGAGTGTGTTTTTTCGATCCTGGCTTGGCCCTTCTGACCCCCAGGGCCTCTCCCAGGTGACCCGAGAGCATCATCATTGTTGCCTGGCTACATCAGCCCGTGAGTGATTTTAGGGTAATGTTTATCCTCATCGGCACCATTCAATATTTTACAGGTTCTGAAGCAATCATGATACTTATTATAATCTATCAAACTAGCAAAACATTTCTTGGAGTCATGGTGAGGAATGATACGGAAAGGGCATCACATGCACACCCAGGAACAGTGCAATTTATTTCAATTTACTGAGAAACAATTTGGCAAGACATTGAAGAACACATTTTGATCCTTTTATGCCATAGTTCCACATTCTAGAATGCATTCTAAGAAAATAAATGAAATGTTAAAAAGCTTGATGCACAAAAATGCTCATTTTACTTCATTTGCAAACATATTGGGCGAGGATCAAACATCAGAGATTCAACAAATGGGAGTTAAATGAATTTCAGTTAAGGAGAATATTATTGCACTGCCCTTACTATAACTTACAAAGATTTTATAATCACATGGAGAAATTCTGTGTTATAACATTAACTAAAAAACCCAGAACCAATAGCACACAAGCATATACTGTACCGAATATACAATCTAGCTATTAAAATAGCACAGAAAAACATTTAAAAAACCCAAATTATTTTAAAAAGTTGCTTTTGGGTGATAACAATGAAGTGTTTTCTTTTTCCATTTTTATTTGCACAGTTCAAATTTAACATGAAAGAAAATGCTTTTTTTAATGAGAAACATGAAATAAAAGGTGGATAATTTAATGTGCAGAATCAGGAAAGACATAATCTTTTAAAAGAAAATTTAATTCAGCATTCTAGCTTTTCCGGATTTTTAGGCTTTTATTTGAGAAAACACATTTCTTCTTTTGTAAAGTTCTCTTAAAAAAATAAAAGAGTAACATTTGGCAACATGGGGAAAAAAAAAATGTAATGCCTCTCCGGATTCTGTGCTTTTGAATTTATTCCTTTAACCTACATTACTAATCCAGAAAAATTGATACGGCTTGTCTGTGTGAAGTCAAGAGTAAGATTATTAATGTGTAAGAATAAAACATCTTGGAGTTCTGAATGCCGGAGGGTGAAACCGCCCTGGACTAATAATGTAGTGGAAGTTGTATGATGAAATTTAATCCGGCAATTTCTTTTTCTGCCCACAGAGAACAAAGGAAATAGTTTAATAATGACGAACTACAAAGAGCTTCAAGATCGGTGGAAAGCCATCGGGAAAGCCACGGGAGAGGAAGGCATGTTCGCTGTGATATCCTGGCACACGTGGGCAAGCTGGTTACAGACCCTCAGCCTTGGCTCCGAGGGACTCCTATGGGAAAGTCTTTAGACATTTACATCCACTCGTTCATAATTGGACAAAGAAAAATGGCAGATTGAGATGGAAGTCCTTAGAACTAACAGTTTGTCACAGATCTGGGCAATCTGATATAGTTAGAAAAATTTGCTACACATCCAGAAATGTCATGTGATCAAAATATCATCCAGTTATTTCCTATGCTTTCTAGGGTGTTTCTTAGTGGCTCAGTGAAACAGAAGTAGAATTTGTCACTATTTCCTGGCCCCGTTGTCCACTACGGCTTCTCACATCCCACCAGATGAACATCTTATCCCAACAAAGGGACATCTCCTGAGGCCACAGCCCATCACTGCCCATTTCCAAGTCTCGGTGTTGCCTGTGCGTGTCTTTTGTGTGGAACGGTTCAATCAGCCAACATCTGCCCAAACACAACGCCTCACTGTGCCTGGCACTCTCAGTGAGCGCGAATGCACTTGCACATGAAGCCACATGTCCTGTGTGCTGACCTGGGAAGGGTTTCCTCCTGCCTTTGCACTCTGCCTGCTTTGAGAGGGAGCAAAGGGAGAGTGTGTGGGAACCCTGGTACGGGCAACCTTGGCGGGATGAGAACAGCTACTTCCATTTCTCGTGGCCTCGCCCTGTCTCTCCGGCAGTCAGATGAGCCCTTAACAGGACAAGCTGCCACATGGCTGTGATGGATTCTCTACAACACTCAGCGTTACCTTTCTTCACCACCTGCTGCCATTTTATTTATAGGCTCTTCTGATGAACTTCTTTGTCGAGAATTAGTTCTGGGTTAGGAGGGCTTCTTCTGTGAATACACCCTAGACAGGCCTCTTACTAGTATTCAGTTTGGGAAGCTCAGCTTTGATTTGATCCCAGTGTTTTCCCTTGGATACACACCTCAGTTTTTCAGAGGTGGGGCTCCCGCACCTCCAACCAGTATGGCCTCTGCGGGTGCGGGCAGCCGGCTTGTCCCAGATTTGCTCCAGCTGTGACTTTCCGCTGGACTCACTTGCGTCCTGGCCGGAGGCTCGTGTCTTGGCCAGGGTGGGGATGGCTTGTGTCCCCACCCCGCTTGCTGTTCCTGTACAAGCTTCCAATCAACCAGGCGGATCTCAGAGTTTATCAAGCACCCCCCACCCCCACCCCAATTGTCGCACCTTCTACAGCTTCCTGTTTATCGCTGTGACTGGCAGGGCCCCACGTGCAGGGCGTTCAGTCACCCTGTCGCGGTCTCACGCCCGCTCTGCTGCCTGTGTGTGGGGGCAGCTCCAGGCGGGAGGAGCCGGGACTCCAACGGCTCTAGTCGGAGGTTCAATAGTTTCCATAATAAACTCTGCTCTGTTTGGGATATGCCAGGAGTCACTTTCCAGAGTGTTGACATGTTTCTGACAGTTCTTCTCGCTGTATAGGAACTATTTTGGAAGAGGGCTTGTTGGGCCCCATATTTCATCATGTTGGCAGCGAGCACTGTGGAGCCAGGGTTTATAACAAGCTCAATTGGTGAAGTTGTTTGAAAGTGAACGGGAAGACGTATCATGAAAACGAGTCAGAAAAAATGCAGCCCACGTGCCATTATTTACCACAGTTTGGGGACATTCAGCCAAGAGAGATGGATCAAAATGTAAAACTCAATAATAGGATAAGTCCTGAACTAGATAGACTTGTAGACTTTTATAAATACTAGTTGGAAATTTAGATTTAGAAATTTAATTGTTGTTATAGTCTGTCTTGGTTATTATTATCAGGGGAATTTTCATTGTGCTTGTTGTTGATGAACGAATGTGGCTCTTTTTATACATTTTTTATTCCTGGGTTGATTTTGCGCCTTTTCCAGAACATTGGATTCATTTTTCCCTGTCATGACCGTCAGCTGTCAGTTCTCAGCCATCTCTGATCCATTTAATACAGCAAATGGTGTTCTTTTTCAGCAAATTCTAAAAATGACAAAATTATTTGCATAGTTGGCAGCTTGTACCAAGGGACTTCATTTTATAAAGATACTTAATCTTACTCTGCAGAAGCACAATTACATAAAACAACCTAAAAGCCATTTTTACTTCTAATTAACTTGAATAATTTTTCCTGCCTCTTAAGGGTTTCTATTAAATTAACTGAGCCATTTTTTTAAAACAAAGGATGTTATCTTCCCAAAGTCCTTCTTTATATCTTTTCTCTCTAAGATGTGTGAATGTTCCTGTGTTAACAGTTACACTCTAGAACATACATTATGATCTCTGTCAAAGATCTTGCAGGAAAAAATTGGAGATATATTAAAATACTTGCCATTTAAAAATCCCTGCCTGGCTTACAGCTTGTTCTTCAGTTCTCCTATTCCTCATTTTAAAATTTACTTGTAAAAACTAGGAAGAGATGAAAATTCTTAACAGTGAGAAATGTAATAAAATAGTTCACAGATCCGGGAGGAATTGACACCATTTAAGAGGCATATGGAGTCAAGTTGGAGCTTAGGTTGGTGGCTCATTGTGACAAATACTCCATTCCTGGATGACTTTAAGAATTTATTATCTTCGCAGGTTCAGCCTAAAAATATGTAATGCTTAGGAACTTAGGCACTGTAGCAGGCACCAGCGGAGGAAGTGCCTCTGCTAATAATTGTCTTCCTGCCTCTCTTTGAAGTATTCCTGGGATTGTGGTCTGAGCAGAATGGAAGTAACAATTTCCAGGCAGTGGAAACCGGAAACCGGAAGGAACTTCAGCAGGAAGTGTTTAAAGGGACAGCTCTGGGATGAAACTCGTAGTGAGCACCTCCAACCTCCTTTGCACCAAACAATACCGTAAAGCATAGAAAAAGGCCATAGGACATCTTGAAAAGCTGTGTGCACCGTACAAGACACACGGTGAATGCATGTGTCCAGGTTCCCCAGGCTGCCCCCAGGTGTGGCAGTTCTTTGGGAGGACACAGGACTTACAGTCACACTGGCCACGCCAGTGGCACCCAGAAGGGTGCAGGACAGATGGACAATGAGGACAGGAGCGTGGGTAAGAGCCAGGGGAGCCCAGGGCCAAGGTTTTAAGGCTCCTCTTTCAATGGCCTCCCAGAGGACAGGTCTGACTGCAAACAATTGTGACGACGCCTGGGGATGTTACCCCTCTGCGAGTTTTCTGGAGACTCAGCGCCCGACGGTTTTCCTGGTGTCAACCCCAAGGCACCTCTGTCCAGCGTGTGTGCCAAGTCCCAGACCCCCCGCAGCACGGCAGGTGTCCAGCGTAATCCACGGTGCTTTTCTAGGCTGTTCCCCTGCCCTGAGCCACTCCCACGGGTGAGGGTGGTGCGGAGAAGCTCCCAAAATGCAAGTTGCCAGATGCCAGCCAGGCCCTACTTGACAAGCAGGTCTTTCCAAGAAGAAACCAGCTATTGTCATTCTTTTCTGCATAATACGTTGCTTTCGTTGGAGGCTAGCGCTGTAAGTCAGGATTGGCAAGGCCGCTCTTTAACATAAGACGGTATAAAGCACACTGATAGGCAATTAACAAAGTTTAAAAATACCAGTGTCTAGTGAAATTAGGAAAACACTTCTAATTTACCATAAATAAAAGGCATGCAAATCAAGCCTGTCAAGTTAGATTTCTTTTTTTTTTTCAAACATGACATTTCCTAATGGTGTTAATAGTACTTGAAATTAGCACACCCAGCACGGATCTCTCTTTCTCTCTCTCTCATCTCATGATAGATAGAAAGATATAGAAATAAGAACATGGACATAGATTAAGATAGAGAGACTTAAAGATATAGATGTGGCTTTTCCATTCTTGTGAATGTTGAAATTCATTTTAAGTTATATTAGAGAATAATTAGATTTGCTGAAAAAAATCTGGATTAATAACAGTCACTGCAGGATTATGTAATAATAATAGAAATTAGAACGAACCCAAATGACCTACATTGAGGAAATTAATATATTGTATTATATTTATAAAAATGAGTGCCGCGTGGCTGTGAAAATCATGTTGGAGAATAATAATCTCTGTGAGAAAAAAGCTAACAAAAGAAAGACAAGGAGAGAAAAGGTGGTACTTGCACCCTAATAAACGATCAGAATAAGGGAAGGGAATATACATGCAAAAATAATATTCGACAAAGGATAATAGCAAATTAGTTTGGACAAGATGAGTTAAATCGCTATGTGGCTTTGAAAGCAGTTTTTATTCCAATTTTTTTGGAGTGAAGTATACCTTACAAGAGAGTCAGGATTCGAACCCTTTGTAGGTCTGCACTGGGCACAGTCACAGCGCCATCACCGCCAGTCATTTGCGGAAGTTTTCATGATCCCACATTAAGGATTAAGCAGCAACCGCTCATTGGTCCCTCGCTCCAACCCTGGGGGCCTCTGCTCAGCAAGGAGGGGGGAGGAGGAGTCAGATGGGAAAGTTGTTTGGCTGTGTCATTCCCCCCTCGTGACACTGGGGGCCTCCACTCTGGCCCGCACACCAGTACTGCCTGCGCCTCCAGAGATCACCCCCTGGGAGCATCACTGTGGCAGACGCTGTTCAGTAGGTCACATCTCTGACTTGGCTGGGAGTGAGGGCAGCAGAGCTGGGAGCTGTGCTTTCTAGGCAGACCCCGGGGCTCTGGGTGGGGGCCCAGTGGCACTGGGTTAGCGTTCCTGGGGGATCCGGGGTCCGGAGCCTGGGGTCCTGAGAAACAATGAGGTCGGTGAAGAGGTCACATCCGGGTTGGAGACTTATGAAGTGGTGATTACTATCTTTTTAATACTTTAAAAATACACCCCACATTTTCTTTTTTAAAGATTTTATTCATTATTTTTAGAGAGGGGGGGAAGGGAGAGAGGCAGAGAGGGAGAGAAACATCCATGTACCATTGCCTTTCACCTGCCTCCAGCTGGGGACCTGGCGGGACACCTGGCTTGCAACCTGGTTATGTGCCCTGGCTGGAGAATCAAAACACCCCACATTTTCTACTTACTTAGTTAACCTGTTATTGTAAGAAAAAAAAAAAAAAAATAGCAACAATAGTAAAACTGAGGCCCAGGGAGATTTCCAAGTGTGGCTTTTTCCCAGCCACCCCTTCTCAGCTGGTGGAACTGGGACCTTTCAGACCCCTTTCCTCCCTCACCCCCTGGGGCCCAGGAGCTCCCCACCGCCTGGCAGGTCCATTCAGAGAGGCCGGCTGCTCTGTGCTCCCCTGGAGGGGCTCCAATCCCCACACCAGGCTCCTGGCTGCTTTCCTGTCCCTTTCAGAACCAGCGACGGCACCTGTCCCGGGTTTTCCCGTCCATGGGGAGTCCCCAAGCACAGGTGGCCGTGAGAAAGGCTGAGGATTGAAGGATGGACCAAGCTTTGGGACCAGGTTCCTGGTACAGTGACGGGTGGCCTTTGTGAGGCACAGAGGAAGCTGGGTGACCTACATATTCAAGTGGAGACCAGGCGCCTGGGGAAGGAGTGGAAATTGCTGGCTTTTCACCGGGGCTCACATTTTTTGTAGACCCTACGATCAGTCTGTGTTTCTTGACTCACCTTGGACGTTGGGTTCTAAGCTTGTCCTGAACGGCTCTCCGCTTCCTCCCAGAATCCTCTCTCCGGCCCCGTCTGTCAATGCACATCCTCCTTGGCTTTAGCTCCCAGCTGATACCTGGTATCGTGACAGCCACTGGCTAGCATGTGGTTCATTCCAACCCGCCTCACGGGCTGGACAACTCGGTTTCCTATTATCATACCTGTGACCATATCTTGTCAACAGACTTTGTCATGCTATTTGTCAAGAATATTAGGAGGGAAAGAAATGAAATTACAGAAGATTCCTCTGATTCAAAAAATAACTATCAGCCGAAGACACATGCCGGGGACTCCCACTCCGTAGTTATTACCAGTGAGAAGACTTGCCGCTACGGTGACATCTCCGCAGGCAGGAGACATGTCCCCACGGTCGCGCCGGTTGGATTTCATGCTCTAAAGCATTATGCATTTGTCTGTCTTGTTCAATTGTTTGCAGCCAAGTGACTCAATTGTATTGTTCACGTTACTCAGGACAAAAATGACAAAAGGGAAATGCTCTAAAATTAGCTTGTGTACGAACTCCAGGCTGTTGGTCTATGTCCAGATACATTTTCCTGCCACTGACAGATTCCTGTTAGGAAATTTAGGGCCCATTTGTGATGAGTTGAAGCCCATTAGCCATCTGCTCCCTGTTCTAGACTGTTCTTTTCATAACGTAAAGATTTGATTTTCACAATAATTGATAGAAATACTTTACACGCATTAAGAAAGGGCAGCAAGTACCGTCAGCATCTCACATTAGAGCAATTATTTTGATACACATGGGTTTAAGGATACAAGGACTAAGACATGGGGAGTTCATGGAAGATAAAAATAACACACAGAGAAAACCAGAAGTGTGCCCCCCACTCCCACGCCCGCCCCTTAATAAATACTTCATGCAGCAGAAGACGCGGCCTTCATGCGTTCCCGCCTGTCTGGCCATTCATGGGTGTCAAAGGGAAGCATGAACGCTCTGAAAATAACCGTAACATAGGATGGTTATCAAGAACATTCTGCCTTTGCTCCCTGATTGCAGTGGCTGCCACCTTTGTACCCCAGCCCCAGGGACAGAGGGCAAAGAAGGAAAGGCAGAATAGTCCCTTGATTACACAGCTTTGGCCCACAGTCGGTTGCCCGCAGGGGTCGGGATCACGTCCTTGGCTGTGGTCTTCTGTGCCCTGTCCGTCTTAGGGTCCCCTTATTGCCCTGCTGGCATGCGGTCGGCAAATTCAACTTAGTATATTTTCTAAACATAACTGTCTTCAGCAGCATAGAACATTTTGAAACTAGGGTAAATATAAGGAGTAGAAGATATTTATTCATCACCCCTCTGCTCTGTGATGAAATGGAACGCCGCATCATTCATCTGGTATCGTTTTTGATATTCACTTGAGTGTGCTTGTGCCCCTGCATCTACATACATGTACATACATAAATACATAATCGGGATAATGCTCTGTGCGTCTTTTCCATTGCTTTCTTTAATTTGTATCACTGCCACACTTGTACATATTTTTTTAAAAGTCAGATTGAATTGCTCAGCTTTTAACACAAAAGGAGTGTCTCCTAATTTATTCCTTCTCACTCTGGATCCTCACTTCTTAGCCACAACCACATTCTACACTGGTAGCTGTTTCCACCGGCATTTAGCCTTCTATCCCTCATTAGCCTGCTTCCACGACTCCGGCCAAGCTGTTTCCTTTACAGTTTTATCAGCTTCCTTCCTACAAAGAGAGACAATGATTTCATTTTCTTATTCTTTTTTTTTTAAGAGTTTATTCATTATTTTCGGAGAGAAGAGCAGGGAGGAAGGAAGAAAGGAAGAGGCATCAATGTATGGTTGCCTTTCACCTGCCTCCAGCTACGGACCTGGCTGGAGACCTGGCTTGCAACCTGGTTATGTGCCCTGGCTGGGAATCGAACCAGTGACCTTTGGGTTTGCAGACTGGCACCTTATCCACTGAGCCACCAGCCAGGGCTCATTTTCTTATTCTTTTTACCTCCTCACACCAACACTCCATCCCTAAGGGTAACCCCAATTTGTATTTTTTAATACTTTGCAGGTTTTTGTTTTTCTTCTTATGCATCTATTTTCTACCTTTTCATCGAAGTTGTGTTTTCTAATTTGAGGAGTGATTTAGAAGCCTATTAATATTATATTTTATTTAAAAGTAAATGCAAGCCCTGGCTGGTGGCACAGTGGATAAGGTGCTGGCCTGCGAGCCCAAAAATCGTTGGTTCGATTCCCAGCAAGAGCAACATGACCAGGTCTCCAGCCAGGTTGGTAGCTGGAGGCAGGTGAAAGGCAACCAGACATTGGTGCTTCTCTCCCTCTCTGCCTCTCTCCCTTCCCCTCTCTCTGAAAAATAATGAATAAAATCTTAAAAAAAAAGTAAAAAGTAAATGCAATTGTCACCTTTCCCCTAAGTGTGCTGTGGGAATCTGAGACTGTGTAACCGGGACAAGAAAGCATAAAGGGAATGAATTTGACCCACTATACAAGAAATACAAACATGTCACATTATTCCACTTTTTAAAAAGTAAAAGCAGCTCTCCCTCAGTTCCCACACACTAGCATTAGTAGGAAATCTAAAATCAGGCAATTTTCAAAGCTTTTCTTTATGCAACTAGATTTTTTTTGGAGGTTCTTCATTTTCTTTTAATTAAGTGGAAAGGGTGAGATGTCTGATTTAGTTACCCAGGCCTACAGTATTTCTGTCTACTTCCTGAAATTTTATGCTCAGCTGGGCTACACCTGGACCTAAATGTGGTTATTGAAATATTTGCAACATATAAAACCATTATTTCTTATTTATGGGTGAATTTTCATCAATTAAAATGCTTGGTCTTATTTGATACTTATTCTTGGGAATTCAGATTTGTCTGAAATTATTACACCAGTAATTAATTTTTTAAAAAGTATTTGGGTTTTTTTTTTTTTTTTTAAGATTTTATTTTATTATTTTTAGAAAGAGGGGAAGGGAGATAGGCAGAGAGGGAGAGAGACATCAATGTATGGTTACGTTTCACCTGCCTCCAGACACAGACTTGCCTGGAGACCTGGTTTGCAACCTGGTTATGTGTCCTGGCTGGGGAAACCAGTAATTAATTTTGATCAACATTATTTTTCTATGTTGTCCTTCTCCCAATCAGAGCCGGTGGGATTTTTAAAGTACAAATATTTATAATTAACATACTGTAAAAATAAGTTTCATTTTCTCTGGTATAGTAGATTTTTAAGTTATAAATCATTCTGAATTATCATCTCTTCATAGTTAAGATTGTAGTTGGTGGATTGATAACAATGCTAATTACTTAAAGGGAATTACTATTTAGAATCAAAAAGAATATTTCACCAGAACTAAAGAACACGGTAAAAATCTCTAGTTACAGGAAAATTTGTTTTATAAATTCCTTTATTATTAAAGAAAAAGAAAAATAAGCTGCAAATAAGAAATTTTGAATGAACATAAGTTACCAAAAGCAACCAAGATGTGGGAGTTATAGAAAAAACAAAAATTAATAAAACTGCAAGCAAAAACATGAATTTATTTGTAATAAATCATCACAACACTTCCATTGAGAGACTGATAAAATCAATAAACAACTAGCCAGTGTTATTGAGGAAAGAAAAATGAAAAAGGAAATAGACATGTAAGCTCCAAGAAGAATGAGAAAGACAATAGAGGATGATTTTAAAAATCTTAAAATACTGCTACATGTAAGTGAAAGGAAACAACTTTGAAAACTGAGATAAACAACATGATTTTCTGACAAAATAAAAACTACCCAGGAGGAAGTGAAAAAAATATAATGGATCAAACAGAAGAGAAAAAATTCAGGAGGTAATAAAACTATCCTGTAGGAAAGGACACCTGAATTTTATATAATCCAATGCCATTGAAACTATCCTTGGTCATAAAGCAGATAGATAGACATCTTCCTGCTTCATTGTACAAAGCCGGTAGAACTTTAATAATAAAACTTTATCATGATAGCATCCGAAGTTAGAGAAAAGTCTCAATAATAACTAAAAGCCAGATCATTTCAAATACAATTTTAGCAAAAGAAACCAGAAGGACACCCAAAGATGGATACATTATGATGAGGTAGGATTTAATACATACATTTAAAAAGTGGTTAAATATGAGAGTGTGTATTATTAAAGAGAACCTGTCCCGGGTTTTCCCGTCCATGGGGAGTCCCCAAGCACAGGTGGCTGTGAGAAAGGCCACCCACATCCCGCTCCCCCTCCCAGATATTCTTAGGAAATCAGTGTTGAGTGCAACCCAGCAGGCCATTTTGAAAAGATCCAGCGATTCTAGTACACAGTGAAGGTTATGGCCACTGTTCTTGGGGATAGGTCATGACATCCCAGGATGGCCCCCCTCGCTGGCTGAAGGCGCTCGTGGTGGCGTGAGAAACACAGCCACCTCTTGATTTGACTCCATAAGTGTCTCTCTCACTTTGGGCTGTGAAACTACTTAACACCTGTCATCTTGTTCTAAAACTTGGGGCATTATTAAATCTGAGTCCAAAAGGATCATATTTTAACATCAATGTGGTTGAAAAAAAATACTCCTGAAATCGTGAGTATGGGGAAGTATAGCCAGGGATTACGCAATTTTTTACGGACGTACATACATGCATTAGAATAAACTGTTCACGTGCACTGCTTCCAGAATAATAACAGAGCTAATTTCAGTGGGTTCTTATTAAACATCACCTACTGGAATGCTTCTTTTACAATGCTCATCTGGGGAGGTGTTTATTTTTGTTTATATCCAGGTTCTGAATATTTCTGAAGAGAAATAAAATGTGTCGATCTCTTTGGCTGCTCATTAAGGACCCTTTGGAAATTCCGTCTGTGTCTGTGGGTCCCGGAGCAGGGGGCTGATCCCACACCCCCGCTGGGCAGCGTTCGGGGAGAAGCCGGGCTCTGATGGAAGGATCCGCAGGGCTGAGCAAACGAGCTGAAATGAATGGCTCCGATGTTGTTGGTGATTTGCAAATCAGACGCACGCAGGCGAGAAAAATGTTTCCGCGCCCGCCTGCAATTATGCTCCGTTTGTTACAGTATTTCCCTTCAATAAGGGCATTGAGATCCCCAAACCTGGTTTCTGATTTTGGCAAAATACATTCGCAGATAACCTTGATTTGGGGCATACGATTCCAAATCAGAGCTATTGACAGTGTCATCGGGCAGTCCGCCATCCAAAATCAGGGCTGTTCAGAATTTCACCATCCCGGAATTAAAAAAATTATATATCATCAAAATGCGTTTCCTTTTTCTTTTTGGGAAGTCTTCTTCTAATTAAACATTCCTTAATCTTTTTAGAGAGCAAACCCATAGGAAGAAAAATCTCATTAGAAGAGGAAGTACAGAAGCCAGGGTTCTGGAAAAAACAGATAAACAGACGACACCCTCAAATGGGGTGACCAGAGGAGGTGGGGTTAGGGAAGACAGGCCACCAATGTGGGAACGCAGGGGCAGGGCAGAGACTGGGGCCCGTGGACCGCCCGTGGACCACCCGTGGGCCACCCGTGGGCCTACGAGGCAAGTCTGGAGACATGGAGGGCTGTGCGGAGGGGCCCATAGTCTGGGGAGAGTATCCCCAGGTTGCTGGTCTGGACCACGCACTCCTGCCGTAAGGAAACCAGGGATCAGATAGCCCCTGCCCTCCCAGTTCTCTTTCTCTCCCGCTGATTTCTTGTTCGTGCTTCCTCTTGTCCAAACTCAATTGGAAGCGAGAGGTCATGGTTCAGTTCTCAGTGGTCAGTCTCCGAAGGCCAGGCAAGGGGGAAGAAGGGTAAGTTGGGTCTGTAAGATGTCCGTACAGCCACATCTTTGGTCCCTCCTCCCTTGAACCGCATGCAGGGACGCAATCCGTGTCCTCACCACAGGGAATAAGGCCCATCTGAATAGCTAACATGTCATCATGGGGAGCCATCCAGATAGACGTACTTTTGCCGAAAGCCTAAAACATCAGCTGCAACTTGGGTGTGTGGATAAGGCAGCAGAGACTGACACGAGAAGAATGAACAGTGACCGGAGCACAGAGCTGCAATGGTCCCAGTTTTGTAGCTCGTCACAGGCAGCTGTCGGGGTCGTCACTGTCTTCTTCCCCTACCTAGTTGCTGTCCTCGTTAGCACCTCATCAGAGAGGGGAGCAAGGAAGCCCAGGATAACAACCCACCATCCGGCAGCCGGGTGCCTGCCCAGGCGCGGGATGTCACAGTGGGACTTAGTGTTTATCTTCGTCCACAGCCATCTCACTTTTGCACCAGCCAAGCTGGTGATGTGGGCGGAGATGTGACAGGTGACCAGAGGGCCTTTCAAATATTCCGTGGGCTCATTTGTCTCCTCAGTTCCTAGGGAGAGGGCATTGGATTGCGGTTCCCTCTCTGGGTGAGGTTCACGGGAGGGGGAACATTCCCAGGGGTCTCCATCTGGCTTTTTCTGCTATAATCGTCTTCACTCCATTAACCAGGAACTAAACAAGGACACTTTCTCAGTGACTGAGTATATTCACCAGGGTCTGGAGAAGTACGTGGATGCACCTGCAGGCCCCCTAGCCCCGCTGCGGGAGGAACTGAGGTCAGGGGCCTGCCTGCCACCTGGTCTCCGTGCAGCAGATCCAGGTCAGCGGGGCATGGTGACATTCTAGGTCTCCAAGGGTTGGAATCGGGTCCGAGCTGGTGTCTCAAAGCCTTGGCACAGCCCTGTCCTCACTGCACAGTGATGCCAATTCGAGTTGCTGGGTTTTGGGGGAAAGGGTGGAGATTCCTGATACGATTCCGCAGCTGCCCTGGAGGGTCCTTCCCCAAGGACGCAGGCCTCCCCTGTGGACCTTCGGGCGCCCCTGTCTCCCGGCTGTCAGTCTGGTCTGTGCTTTAGAATCACCCAGGAGGCTTTTGCCCGGTGGCCCAAGTGTGGCCCGCGCCGTCGGCAGGACATGACCTCATGTGCTCAGAGGCCTCCCGGGCTCACGACAGGACTGTGGCATGGAGGCCCTGCGCTCCCGGGGTCCTGCAAGGAGCAGGAAAACGTTGGCCTCTGTGCTTTCTACCAGGTGCCCAAGTGACTCGGAGAAAACCAGAAAACCTCTGCTAAGAGGCATTGGCACTGTGCAGATGGTCAGCAGCAGCTGAGCTCCAGCGTCCTTTCAGTTACCTGTCACCTGTCCAATGGTGTGCACTGTCCCTGCCGCCAGAGACCCACCGGGAGCCCCGCTGTGTAGGCAGAGCAGACATTTCTTCCGACAGAGCCTGCTCAACCCATGCTCAACCCTCCTCCACTTTCCTGGGCTCTCCCACTCTTGCCAGTAGAGATGGACTTAATGCTATCATTTTGGGGGGACCGGGGGACTATATACCTGGTCCCAGAGCCGACCTGGTACTTCTGTGTCCTGTCTAGGCTGGAATCCAGTTCTAATTAGGAGCCTGGAGGCCTGGGGACAGGGCGTGTTGGGTCCTTGCTCAGGGGAGGCCCTTCCTGAATGGTAAGGAGAGAAGAGACTTATCCTTCTCCTGGAGCGGAGGCTCTCTCCTGGCAGGGGTTTCAGAAACATTCGGGAGTTCAGGGCTCCCCGCCTTTGGTTCAAATGCTTCCGGCCCATGTCTCTGGGCCCACGTCTCTGGGCCCATGTCTCTGGGCCCATGTCTCTGGCCCACGTCTCTGGCCCACGTCTCTGGGCCCACGTCTCTGGCCCAAGTCTCTGGGCCCATGTCTCTGGGCCCACGACTCTGGGCCCACATCTCTGGCCCACGTCTCTGGTGCCTCCCTGGCGGGACTTGGAGGAGCTGAGTGTTTCCTGCCGTCCTTTTGATCAGACTGCTGGCTGGGTGCTCGGCCCCACCTGTCCCATCTCCAGGACATGAGGATTTGCTTTAATGCATTCCCTAGACACTTCCCGAATTCCACTCATGTCCCTGGTTTCACATTCACCGCTTTCCATTTCCCTCTAGGATGGGGCTTCCCAACCTCATTGCTGTTGACATTTTGGGCCAGATGATCTTTAGTGATGCCCTCTGCATGGTAGGGTCTTCCGCCCCCTTCCGCCTCATTACCGGCCTCTCTACCTGCCAGTGCCATGGCAGCCCCCAGCCCCAAGTTGTCACACTGTCTCTGGACATTGTCAAAGGCTCCCTGGGGGGACAAAACTTCCACCAATTGGCGGCCACAGCTTTAGAGCTATCAGAAAAAAAGCCACCGAATGCCATCAGCTTTCAATCCGTATTGTCATCATGGAGATCAATGGCTACAGCAAACTGAACTTTCAACAACGATCCCTCCACCTGCCCTTCCTCGCCGGCTGCACGGATTTGAATCAACGTGATCCCAGGTGCAGTAGGTTATCCGTACCCCCTTTCTCCGTGGCAGAGAGAGTAAGCCGGTCGCAGGGTCCCACACAGAGGGTCTGTTTCCTAGAGCTATTTCCTGCCCCAATTTCTGTACCCATTAATATCCCAGCAGGGAACAGATGTTACTCTCCATTTGAGCCATCGGCCACGGTTTAATCAGCCACTGTTCCCGTGACGTAGACAGGATGCAGGGAGACCAAAAGGGAAAGGGCAGGGCGCTGAGCTAGAAATGGGTCACCGGGGCTCCATTCCCACCTCCAGGCCTGAAGAAGCCGGGGAGGAGGAGAAAGAAGTTCCCGGAATCTGAGAACCGACCCAGAGAGGCTGCATGGGGTGGGCAGGAGAGAGGGAGGTGAGAGACCTGGTGGCACCTCGCGCCAGTAGCTGCCACCCTGTAGTGACAGGGAGCCGGCACATTGGCCGTCCCTGCTGCTTCCCCGCCCTCCGTGCTGCTCCCTCATGGCAGGGCCCCCAGCAAGAGCCCGGAGAAGCCACCTTGTCAACAGGTCCTCCAGGGAGCTGGGGCTCCTCGTGGAGAACCACGGGTTGGGAGACCATGGTCACCAGCCTTTTTCTCGGCTGAGAACCGACGGCCAATCTCGTGGCTGCCTCCCTCACAGTCTCCCCACTTCTCACCCTTCTAATGTCTTCCTCTCACTTTCCATGTTTCTCCAGTGAAGTACGGTCTCTCGTGACTTCTTGGGAAGGAGGAGGTCCCCTCCCCTTCCTCTTCCTCCTCCCTGTCTGCTTTGAGGTGCTTCAACTTTGGGCTCATGGGGACATTGTTTTCTGGCTTCGGAAACCTGTGGCTGAAATGTCAGACGCCCTCCTGCAAAGTGACCTGTTTTTCTTTTGGGTGACTTTCAAAATTTGCTCTCCCTCCCTGATGTTGTGAAATGACACAATCAGGATCCCTCATGTGGCTCTGCTCCATCCATTTCCAACCTGGCCAAGCTCTGTGAAAAACTCAGCTGAGGGTTTTTATTATAATTGTATTGAATTTATAGATTAATTTGGGGTTCATCGACACTTTTACAACATTTAGTCTTTTCATCCATGAACGTAGAATAAATCTCTCTCCATTTTTAAGATCTTTTATGTTTTGCAATAAAATATTTTATAATTTCCTCTTGAAAAGCTTTATATTTCGTTTAGATATGTTCTTTGGGTATTTGATATTCGTAGGTAATTCTTTACCCACTGGGAGTGTATCTTTGTAAAAATACATTTTATAATTGGTTATTGCTGATACAGAGATAGGTTGTCGAATTTTGTACATTCGTCTTTGACTTACCGAAGTAACTGGTTACTGGTAATCTTAGTAATTTTTCAGCGGAGCCTCTTTAATTTTCTTTGTGATCAATCATGTTACCTTTAATTATCAGCAAATAGCAGTTTTATTTTGTTCTTTACGACTGCAGACCTCATGCATGTTCACACCTGTCATGAATGACTAAGTGGTTTCAGCAAAGTCCTTGACTTGCTCCTGACTTCAGAGGGGTCCCTTCAACTGCTCTGCTAACCTGTGGCAATTGTTGGCAGCTTCACTAACAGGTGCAAATCCATCCCTTACTTTGCGACCTGTTTCCTTCTGCCCTAATGAGTTTTCTGTTGTCAGTGTTTTTCTAAGCCCGTGTGATGGTGGACATATAATTTTGCTCAAAGTCTCTGTTAGGTAAGTTATATTCATAGTTGTTCTGATGTGAAATGAGCTGGCTGCGTTGGCTCAGTCCTTCCTGGTCATGGCGTGTGTCTGGCGCTCTCTGTCCAGCCCTCTGTCCGCCTCAGCCCTGCCTGTGCACGGCTTGGTGAGAAACCAGTGGGCTCCACCTGCCCCTCACAGACCTCTTCCCCCTCCCCCCGAGCCGTCAATACTCCCCAAACTAATTTTATTCTGCCCTCCACCTCTGTTTACCTCCATTATCTGCAGAAGCCCAAATCTTGTTGGTGATCTTTATCATCCAGATTCTTACGCCTACGTGACTACGTGATTCACTTCCTCAATATTACAAATTCTCCCATGGGCCAGAGGCAGCAAAATGCTCCATAACTTCAGCTTCCTCTTTTTTAAAGATTTTGTTTATTATTTTTAGAGAGAGAGGAAGGGAGAGAGGCAGAGAGGGAGAGAAACATCAATGTATGGTTGCCTTTCACCTGCCTCCAGCTACGGACCAGGAAGACACGGTTTGCAACCTGGTTATGTGCCCTGGCTGGGGATCGAACCAGTGACCTGTGGGCCTGCAGGCCGGTGCCTTATCCACTGTGCCACCAGCCAGGGCTCAGCTGTTTCCCTTGAAGCGCCCTTACGTGGTGGATGCTTTCTTTCCCTTCTTCTGCAGTTCCTCCTGGAGTTAAGGGAGGGCTTCAGCAGACTGCATTTCGTGACTACAAAGACGGACACACTGTCCCGTGTGCACTTTGTACATGATGCTGACCCCTCTTCAGGGGGCTGTGGCCTCCACGTTCCCTTCTCTTGAACATAGGTGGGCTTTTCTCACTGCTTCCATCGCTAGAAGGTGGCAGAAGTTTTGCCATGTAACTTCCTTTATTCTGTTTTCAACCTTTCAAATCAACGTTTCTTTTTCCTCTTCCCAAACAGAACTTCTCGGCGCTGGAATGTCAGGTGCAGCCACACCACCTTTGTTCGCTGCACCCCGTCTGACCCTCCTGTGGGCACCTCGTGACTATGAACGCAACTCCCACCGGAGGCCGGGGCATGAAAGGCAGTCCAGCTTCTGTCTGACCCCTTCTCTCGCCCCATGGAACCCGTGTCCATGCCGGGAGGCAGCCAGGCCACCAGGACCGTGTGTGCAGACTGTCCCCGCCAGGCTCACGCGTGACTGCTGGTATCGGGGGTGAATGAAACCTCCCAGGAGGTGAGTCCCGGGATTTGTTTTCAGGGGCCCAGGCCTCATGGAGCAGAGGCCCATGATCCCAATAACTGCGATCACTCCAGAACCCGTTTGAAGCATTCCGTTTTCTGACCACCACTTTACATCATTCCAGCTCCCTCCCTCTACACTCTAATTTCAGCCACTTTCATCCCAATCACCCTTCCAACCGATTGGCTCATGACCTTGTCATTGTCCTTCAAACTCTAGCCGCACCTCTCTTTCCTTCCGCACCTGGAGTTCCTGGTCCATCACGGTAAACCCTTCCATATCGCTTGCCACTCTGTACTCACTCCTGGCAAACTCTCACAGCTAGTTAACTACAGTTCCCACAGGGCTGTACACCTGCCACCAACAGGGTGAAAGTAGCCAGAGAAAAATACACGACGCCACTGACTAGTCTCACGTTGGCTTCATGGCCAGTGTTCTTCAGAGAGTTTTGGTGCTTCCTGCCAGTCATAGCACATTTCCCTTATCTTTTCCATTCCTCATTCATCCAGACCTCTTATTTAAGCTTCAAAGCCTCCTTTTCCTCCTCACTCTCAAGTGATGACTTCTTTTGACTTATTTCTTTGAGAACATTTTAAAAAATTAAAAAAGCAAACAGCTTCCAGACTGATCAGCTGCATCGCTGTGGATATATTCGGCACCTTGCCTTTTATTACACGGAATCAATTCTCTGTGCTCCAGGAACCAGCTCCTTTATTCATGTAATTACTTCCATTTCCTCTTTCCAACTAAAGCACACACTTGAATCATCTCTCTTTTGTATCATTAAATGTCCCCTCTCCGGAACCATTTCCATCAGCCTGCCTACATGCCTAAAAATACTAATAAAGAAATAACTCCCTTGACCCCAGGTCCCTCTCCAGCAATGCCCCACTTCTCTGCCCACTTATTAAAAGTTTTTTTGAAAATATGTTCTGTACTTTATTGCCCCATTCCACCATCTCTCATTCTTTCTTGAACCTGCTCCAGGAGCTTCCCACTCCTGCTCTTTCTCCAAAAGCTCATGCAACAAGGTCATCTGTGGTCTCTGACTTGGCAACTTCAACCATTATGTCCTGTGCTCATTTTCCTACATAGGGCAGAAGCAAGTAACACAACTTGCTTTTCTGTTCTGGTTCAAGGGGTACACACTTCTTGTTAGGGGTAAGTTCTGGGATCTTATGTAGAGCACGGTAATAATAATTAACAATACTCGGTTATACACTTGGGAGTTGCTAAGAGAGTGGATCTTAAATGCTCTCATCAAGCACAAGAAACAGGTAACTGTGTGAGGCAATGAATGTGTTAACTAACCTTCTTGGGGGTAATTGTTTTGCAAGACAAGTGTGTATCAAATCACCTCATTGTGCATTTTAAACTTGCACAAAGGTGTATGTCAAACATGTCTCAATGAAGCTGGGATAATTCTTTTCTTTACTTGACTTCCGGGAATGATTTAAGGTGCTTCTCCCTCTCGTCATGTTTCTGCTGACCACTGTAGCATCTCTTGGGAGAAAACTCAGGGTCAGGTCCCTCCAGAGAATTATTAAATAGAGGCCATCTCTTAAAACATAGAAATTCTCTTCAGTCACATAAAGAGAACAAGTGAACAGGTATCAGCATAAAGTTTCTCCTACCCGACTGTCTCAGAAACACTGCCTTGGGGGTTCAGCAGCCTTCCCTCTTGCTGTGTTGATGCAATTTCATCTTGTTGTTTTGTTTAGTAAGAATTGAAAGCTCTCAATACAATGCGGAAAGTGGTTTCTATTGGGATTTTATAGGAGGATGTGTCTGTAAAGTGTGAATAGATCCAGGTAGGCAGAGCTCTCTCCCGGAGGGCAGACATCTGACCCAACTGTTGACACATACCACATTTTTGTCTCTAAAATATTTATGGAAACTTCAAGAAAAAGCTTCCAAGTAAATGATACATGTTAAAAGTGGAAGTGTCAAAAATAAACATAAAATTGGGAACATAAAACAGTGCCATTCAATGGAATGAACTGGGTCAGTTACAAGCCATTCTAAAGGCAACGCAAAAGGAAGATCTATTAATGGTATAATTTAGTTTTCTGGAGGTAAAACCAAGTTTTCAGGAGATGTACAGCTAGTCTTTTACCAGCGGCAAGAGGACCCCTCTCAGGGACAATGGCTGCCTGCTGTGCACGAAACCACCCTTGGCAGCTTTGTTCATGGAGGCTTCTCTTCCTTTGTTTACAGCATCTTTATTTTTCATACTGACATTATTACATGCATGTGCTATAGCACTAGAGTGAACATGAATAAGAGCAGGACTTCTCGGGCTCTGTGGGCTGTGGCCCAGGTATCCCGTTCCCAGAATCTTTTTTGACTTAGACGTGAATGGCAACTACCAGCAGAGGAAGACCCATCCTCATGGGCGGATTTCTTCCCGAAGCTTTGGGTCAATGGTAGCAATGAGTGCAAAGCTGTGAGCCACCACACATCGTGTGGGTGCACCCAAACCATGTTTCTAAAAAAGACCAATCTTTACGACCTCACGGACAGCGACTCATGGGAGAGTTGATAGTCTTTCATGAAACGTTGAGATTAAGAAGGCACCCACCTATGTAAAAATATGCTTCATCTGCTTCAAGGGTGTTGGTCTCTTTCAGGTGGACAACGTGGCCCGAGAAACAAGAGCAATGAAAAGGAGGGCGGCTGGTGGAGCTGGAGCAGAACACTAGAGTTGGGTTGGGACAGGGGATCAGCCAGGAGCCCTCTCCTACCCACGCAGAATAAGCAACTCACTTCCATGTTGAACGTTTATTAGGAAAGTGCCAGGTTAAAGGATCGTTTTGGAAATGGAAGGTATTTCGGGGAGTTCTACAGGGGCCCAAATTAAAACTGGATGCCTTTTCTGTTCATGACTTGATTTTTATTTATTTAAAAGATCTTATCCATTATTTTTAGAGAGAAGGGCGGGGAGGGAGGAAGAAAGAAAGAGAAACAGTATGGTTGCCTTTCACCTGCCTCTAGCTGGAGACCTGGCTGGAGACCTGGCTTGCAACCTGGTTACGTGCTGGGGATCAAACCAGTGACCTTTGGGTTCACAGGCTGGTGCCTTATCCATGGTGCCACCAGCCAGGGCCTCTGTTCATGACTTTAAAGAGCCCCAATGTTTTCATTACCTCAGATTTCATTTCTGTTTTCAGATACATGTTAAGCAGTTGTGACCAAAGTGCATTTGTAATACTGGAGTCTTCTAGATCATGTTCAATTAAACAGATCACCGGTGCATAACGAAACAGCCTCCAATCACATAAAATCACTCCTGCCTTGTTAAAGTCTCATTTGTTATAGGAACTCTTAAAAACATAAGGTGCCTCTAAGGAAAAATTATTACTGCTCATAATGCGACAGGAAATAATGCTTCCTATAAATCAATACCAGCAGGGATGCTCTTATTAAAAAGGGCTGCATGGGTCAATTGCTAATTTCCAGTTGACAGCATAATTCAGTAGGGCAAACGGTGCCCGTCTGGTGGCTGGTGATCAGTTTAGAGAGCAGGATTTGCTTCACATTCAGGGTCCGATTGAAGCAATTAACAATAGAAATCAAATAGAATCAGAGTTTCACATATCCTCTTTTTAGACATTTTCTTTCTTAAAACCAGCTTTATTGAGGTATAAATGATATGCAAAGACCTGCACCTATTTAATGTATATAGTCTGATGTTTGGACATATGCAAATTCCCCTGATACCATTAACATAAGTCAATAGACATAGCCAACACTTTTCAAAGTATCCTTTTGTCCCTTTGTGCTTTTCTTTTTTGCTGTTACTTTTTTTGTTTGTGAGTTAAGAACTCTTACCAGGAGCTATGCTCCCTTAACACATTTTAAAGTAATTAATACTGTGTGGTCAACTATAGGTACTTGTGTACAGCAGAACTCTAGAATTTATTAATCTTGTATGATCATAACTTTGTAACCACTGAGAAATAACTCCCCATTCCGCTCCATGGGCAAGCACCACTGTACCCTCTGATTCTAGGAATTTGGTGGTTTTGGTAGCTTAGATAAGTGGCATTGTGCAATATTTGTCCTTCTATGACTGGCTTATCTCACTTCAGCACAATGTTCTCCAGGTTCATCCATGTTGTCACAATGAAAAGATTTTCTTCAATTTTAAACTAAATTATATATACATGTATACATAAATATGGCATTTTCTTATCTACTTATTTGTGGATGGACAAGGACACTGAGTATACCCATATCTTGGCGATAGTAAAGAATGTTGCAATGAACACTGGAGGACGGCTGCCTCTTCAAGACCCCGATTTCAATTCTTGTAGATAAATGTCAAGAAATGGAATTGCTGGATAATGTGATAATTTTTGAATTTGCTGAACCATTTATGTAACCCTCCGTATAATTTTCTGAATTTGCTAAACCATTTATGTAAAGAACAAGTGGGTTTTTGCTTCTACCCAACCATGTCAATCTTTTTCTTTTTTAAATTGTAGCCATTTTAACAGGTGGGAGGGGTACCTCATTGTAGTTGTGACTTGTATTTCCCTGATGACTATAATGTTGAGCGTCTTTTCATATAATTGTTGGCTATTTGTAGGTCTTCTTTTGAGAAAGGTCTGTTCAAATTCTTTGCCTATTTTAAAAATAGGTCTATGTATTTCCCACTGAATTGTAGGAGTTCTTTATGTATTTGAGACATCAATCCGTTGTAAGGTGTATGGTTTGCAAATATTTTGCAGATTGCCTTTTCATTCTGTTGTTTCCTTTGCAGAAGCTTTTTAGCCGTTAAAGATGAAAAACACTTTCATCAGCCTTCATAGACATTATTTTGGAACTTTCCCATGAATTTCAGTTTAATCTAGGCACAATTGGTTTTCTTGCTCAAATACCGAGGCATGCTATTCTTAGGGAAAATATTCCTGAGAATTTTTAAAAACACAATCTTTTTGCTTGTTTGGTATTTCTTTCAATGTCTTAAAGGTGATTTTAATTGAAAATTGGGAAAGGGTGAACCAGACTAAACCTTGATTCAGTCTCTGGCAGGGAAGTATGTGATTGGTCACATTCGTCACTGTTTTTGCCTCCTAGTTGGGGAAACATTCAGCTCCGACAACATTCATTATTTGCCCTGGTTAACACAGGTAGTAATAGGTTAGGCCTGTTCTTTTTCATCCTAGTGCTCTGCAGCTGTCTGCCATGTGGAGGTAATAAAATGACATTCTTAATTCTTTTATTAGCACTTCAGAAACCCCAGCACATGCATCATCTTATTGGCTTCTTATGGCCACCTCGTGAGATAGGCAGGGCAGACTCATAACTCCCACTGACAGATGAGGAAATTGGGAATCAGAAGGTTAAGTGGCTCATTGCGGGCATGCTCCTTCTCCGATAAAAGGCATCATTTTTGCAGAAAGGAGCATGGTGTGGGATGAAAGACACCAGCGCAGGAAACAGCATCTTCGGAGTCCTGTCTTTCCCCACCTTCGTGCCTTGTCATTTAAATCCCCTACATCTGTGGCTCTCCAGGAGGATGAGACACCCACAATAACATGCAGCAATGACACCCTACCCTATCCAGACAGATCATTTGAAGCTTGGGATAAAGACCACAAAGAGCAGACAGTCAGGAAGGCCAAGAGGCAGGGGAAAGTGACCAGACGGGAGATAAAAATGCTGAAAACGGAGAGGAAGGGGAGCTTTTGTTGTGACTCCTATTTATTTCCTTTGTTGGGACACCTCTCTCGGGGTACAACTGATCGCAGACCCATGATGTTAGTGGGGAGGAGCATGTGGATGCATGTTCATCCTGGACAATGTAACATGTTCCATAGCACCGCCACCTCTCAGAAGGAATAGAATGTGTAGGTTTCGTGTGGGGGAGAGACTCTTTGGAAATGGCCTGGGGGGTGGAGTCCCAAGGCTCCAGTGATGTATTTGTGGGTTGCAGTGTATCGGGGTGTGATGGACCAGAGGTGATCTGGGGAGAATCCTTGTGGGATAAGATGAAGATGAAGAGGGAATCAGAAGTCTCTGTAATTTATTCTCTAATGGTAAATTTTGAGCAGAGTGACCCTATGCATTCACTGGCTTCCAAATGGGTTTCACAAATTACCTGACTTTTTGAAATTCCAAACGATTTACAAAATAAGGTTTACGCATACTTGTAATTGTGTCATCCTCCATTTATTAGGGGCTTACAATGGCTATGGGGACATTCTAAAGCATTCAGGCTGAGGCAAGTGTCTTTGAGATGTTCAGACTCCACATTCCCCACTGCATGTTTGCAGGAAACTGCTCTGGACCAAGAAGGAATAGCATGAGCATCTATTTCAGAGTCTAATTCGCTGAGAGTTTATCACTGGCATCAAAAAGCCTACCTCTCTCAGTTCTCACGCTATCAATGTAATTAGTACTTAAAAAAAAAGAAGACTTTTGATTGAATTTCTGCCAGTAATGCTTTAAGATCAGTCTCTCAGGACTCTGTATTGTTGTTCAATGCCAAGAGCCTGTTCTTATCGTCCGTAATTTGATTTCTGCAAAGTTATATGCTCATGTCCAAATGTACGAGTGACTCTTTTTACCGTCTGCCTCCCTGAAAGAGTGGAAGGATGGCCAGTTGAACATGGACCAGAAAGATGCGTGATCTGAAGGCATGTTTCATGTCTCTACAGTTCGGTGTGATTTTAGAAGCCTATATTTTCCTTCTTCACTACCCGCAAATCTCAGACAATAAAGTGCAAGGACGCATCACAAGCAAATGTGTAAATGAGGGGCAATTCCAATCCTGCCAGGAAGAGGGGTGCCGGGCTGGGGAATGGGAAAATGTGCCATTGCTGCCAATTTAAAAATGAAGCGAGGCTCTTGAGGAAAAAAAAAATAAACACAAGGCATTCCTATCTCAGGATCGTAAAATATTTTAGACATGTCAGCCTTATTTACAACTGTTATTGAAGCGATACACACACAAAATGATGCCTTAAGAAGAATCTGCGTAAGGATGGTGCAGGAGCTGCTTCAGTCCAAGGCCACCAAGGGGGCATCTAACATTTTCTGCACAGCCCCTCCTTTCTTTTTCCCCCTTTTTTCACATGCAAGCATTGCATCTGTGGTCCAGCCAAGAGCCTACACTGCTCTGGGGAGCACAGGGATACAACGTAAGGGCTTACGAATGTACCACCAGCTCCTACCCGAAGAGTCGTGATTTACACTTTCAAATCTTTGAATGTGAGACGCGGGCCAAAGACACTCTTATAAGCAAAGGGGTCTTGCACTACGCATGAGGTACGTACAATGGAATATGCATAATGTTGTGCTTTAAGCCTTCGTTGTTTGTATGATAATTTTCTTGCATACTTATCATACCATTTTTAGTAGGGTAGGATGTTTAATGCATTTGTTGAATTTGTTGAGTGAAGACTTAATGGCTGTTGGGTTGGATTTATTTCAAGATATTGAGCTCATGACTTGGTGACAGTGGCATTCCATCTGGAAGAAGTGCAAGTAAATGACCGCAGAGTGACCATTGCAGGCCCATCCCAATCTCTGCTTTCCGTCCGGCGGGGTCAGTCTGGGGTGAGGGTACTGTGACTATTTTTTGAAACACGACAGCTTGCGTTGACCTATTTTAAAGCATCCGAGCCACCTTTTTATTTTAAACGAATAATTTTTATTTTTTGGAAAAATGTTAGGTTTACAGGAAGTCAAGCAGAAGGTACAGAGGGCTGTTATACTTTCTCTTTCCCCCACTATGTCTCCTTTTATTGACATCTTCCATGAGTGCGCTGGACCTGCTCCATTGGTGGATTAATAGTCATACACCATTGTTACCTGAAGTCCATTAGCTTACCTCTGGGATCACTTTTCGTGTCATAAGGTTCAGTGGGTTGTGACAAATGTGCAAGGTCACTTAACCACTGTTATGGGATGATACACGTTAGT
Source organism: Noctilio leporinus (assembly GCA_004026585.1). Lineage (NCBI taxonomy): Eukaryota > Metazoa > Chordata > Mammalia > Chiroptera > Noctilionidae > Noctilio > Noctilio leporinus. Next base: position 45,049 of record PVIW01001868.1, read on the forward strand.
GTCACTGCATTGAAATTTCTCTGCACCCCACCCATCCACCTCTCCCTCCTCCCCCCAAACACCGGTGACCACTGGCCTTCACTGTCCCCATAGATTTGCCTTTTCCAGGAGTAATATTGTTGAAATGAGGCAGTATGTAATCTTCTCTCATCGTGTAGCAATATGCTAATACATCTTTTCATGGCTTGATTCCTCTTTTTTTTATACTGCTGAATGACACTCCATTGCATGGACATACCGTAGTTATTTATCCATTCACTTTTTGAAGGATGGTCTTGGTCACTTCCATATTTTGGCAATTCTGGATGAAACTTCTATAACCATTTATGTGCAAATTTTTGTGTAGTTGTATGTTTTCAACTTACTTGGGTAAATACTTAGAAGAGTGATTTTCGAGTCCTTTGGTACAGCTATACTTAGTTATGTAAGAGACCATCAAACTGTCTTCTTACTCTCCATTTCTTCCTCTTTAAGAATTTGCTGGGGCTGCCATCCTTCATGGCTTCTCTAAGAGTAAGTCTAAGGTGGTTTGGCAAAGTTGCAAAGACAAAAATAAAACAAAAACCTAGCTAGGATATATTTGGAAATGCATGGCCGTGGGAAGGACTGTTATCTTTATAAAGACTCATTCTGGAAGATGGTATGGCTTCCAACTGATTAATTTTCTTTTGTGCCCTCAGTCTTTTTGTTTGTGTTTGTTTTTTTCATTGAGGTCTGGCATATTTCTTGGCATTATTATTATTTAATTTGTTTGTGTTCTCAATGTGAATGCATCTCCTTTTCTACTGTAGTTTTTTAGCTGACACAGAAGAGAGTGCTGTTTCGGTAAATTAATATTTATCTTCTATCATATTGTCATCAACTTCTGGCCTTAACTATGCCTGCTCACCCTCTCGTGTTTACAGCAGGTCATTATTTGCCTACAAATTATAATCATTCTGTTCTATCCAGTTTTTGTTTCTTGCTTTTGTATTTTGTGCTGGCTAGATAATCAAATCAATGTTAAATATCTCCCAGCAATAGCAGGGATTCTGGTTATTTTTCTTAGCCTAACCAGAGTGTTGGCAGTGTCTAAGTGTTAGTGACATGTTTTGTTGTTAGTTTAAGGTAGATTTTATTTATTTCACTGGTAAAGTATCTTGTAAATTAAAGTGTACGGAGAATTGTTTTTAAAGAATTTTGAACTTTATCAATTTTCTTTTCCTTTCTTTCTTTTCTGTCTAAGGGGTGATCATGATTTTCTTAGCCGTATTCTATAACCTTCCATTATATCACCTTATTTCATTTTTTTAAAAAATATTTTATTTCATTATTTTTAGAAAGAGGGGAAGGGAGAGAGGCAGAGAGGGAGCAAGACATCAATGTATGGTTGCGTTTCACCTGCCACCAGCCACAGACCTGACTGGAGACCTGGTTTGCAATCTTGTTATGTGCCCTGGCTGAGGAATCGAATCTGCGACCTTTGGGTTCGCAGGCTGGCACCTTATCCACTGTGCTACTATTTCGTTTTATATGAACACGTTTGCTTGGGCTCAGTGAAGAGTGAGCCCAAACGCAGGCTGTCCGGCGTGCGGGGCAAGGCACAGGGCTGAGCTGCCATCTGGCACCTCTCCCAGGACGACCTGGTGGGTGGCTGTTGATTACATTGGATTCAGTCCATCATGGAGAGAATGACTCTTTGTTCTGCCTGGAACAGGCAGACATCCTGCATGAGAATCTTCCCCTTTGGGTGGAGCTGCCGCAAGCTCGGTGTTCCCAGCATTGCCTCTGACGGGAATTGTCCCGCAGCAGACGTGCGCCCCAAGACACATGCCCACCGGTGTCCCAGGGCTGCTGCGTGCCTGGCACACTGAAGACTCACTCCTGCCCGCCTCAGCATCAACTCCTGGGAAGGTCCCGGGTGCTGTGAGCCAGCATCCGACCTGAGCCTTGACTTCTTCCGACGCCAGCATCCTGGTCCAGGAACCAAGGCAGGGCTTGTCCTTGTACACAATTCCCTTTCTGTCCCTCTGGAACACTGCTCATTTGGAGATTTTGGTTCTGACAGGAGGTGTGTCTCCATCAGGGTAAAACCAGTGGTTTCTGACTTCGGAAGCAGAGATGGCCATTTTAAGCTTTTCACACTCCTGAACCTACCACAGACGGTCATAGACACACACTTTGTGTTTTTGCGCACATCTGAGTGCAGGCTCTCTGACGTCTTCACATTTTATTTTCTTTCTCGATTTTTGGTCTCAGGCAGAATTTTCTTCCTTCTTATTTTCTTTTTTTCTTCTTATTTTTTAAAACAATTTTCTCTGATAGTTGTTCTATAAGGGTTTTCTAGGATATCATCCATTATCTGTGTGTTTTTCTTTATTCTTGGTTCTTGTCCTCTGGTTCATCCAAATGGAAACATTTTTACCTTCTTCCATTGAGAATATAATTTATATAATTTCTTTTTTGTTTTATAACATTTAAGAATAACCATCTTTTCCTCAAATTCAGAGTTATGTTTACAGAGTGTTGGTCTTACTGTTTTTAAAATTCTTATGATTACTGGCTCAATTTTTTTCCTCTTGAACTATTTTGATTATTTACCCTTTTTAAGCTGAGGTTTTTTTCTTTTGCTTACTAAGTTTAAAAAAATAGGAAGGATGTTGACGGGTATATCATGTATGTTGAAATGGTTTTTCTCTTAGTCTTCTTTTAATTTTGGATTTTTACCTACACAAACTTTAAGTTATAGACTGTTACTAACTTACTCTTTCCTCACTTTATTTTGCTTGAATTTTTCCCAAATAACTAATGATTCCAAGTTTGCTTATCCAACAAATATGTTCCCAGTTATTTGGAGTGTGGCCTTTACCATATACTGATACACACCTTGTATTTGTAGAAACATGTATATATAAAAATTTGATGGTCAGGGATCTGTTGTTGGATATTTCAAGTCTTATATATCTTCTTGGTATCTTCAAGAGCATTTTCTGGTTCCAAAATTATCCATACGTTAAATTTAAGCTTCTCCTTTATGGGGAACTGTTGCATCCTCATGGAACTAATGTGGGTTGATTGAGGAGGGAGGGTATAGGGAGGGTAAGGAAACTGAGAACAGGATGTTTTACGCAATGATTTACGACCTCAGGATCTTCCCTGCCACGCCCCTCAAAAAAAAAAAAAAAAAAATTCGAATTGCAATAAAGTAGAAAAGTACCCGCTTATTAACTGTGATGGGTGCTGGGAACTCCCCCAGCTTGCTCGGGTAGGTCACTCTAGCTGGCCCAGCAGCCACACTGCGTTCTGCACACCCTCAGGGCACGCGTACTCAGCTTTCTCTGGCACTACCGAAGAAAAAGGCAAGCGCTTCCCTGGGACTTCCATAATGCTACTTATTTCTGTCTTTAAAAAAAAAATTAACTACTTGGGTAAAGAGGAGAAACTCGAAGTCCCTTCAAAAACTTTGAGGACAGGGAGCCGGGGTGGAACTCCCCCTCCCTCCGCTGCCCTGCTATACATGTCAGCTGTGTTTTTAGGACCTGGGGCAGTCCTTGCAGGTGCATGTAGTGGTCTCACAGGCCAAGAACAGACTTTGATATTAAATGAATCATCTGCTCACTAGGTCTTGGACAAAGGTGCCCAGGGGCCCTGCGTATGGTGTTAACTCAGAGTCAGGGCCAAGTCAGCGCCTGGCCACACCTCGAGGTCCGGACAGCCCTCTTCCTCCGATGCCCGCTCCTCTGTCTCAGCTCCTGGTCTTCTCAGTGTGCCCATGAAATGTGACTCTTGAGGCCAGTGACCCCTTTCATGAATCTGACTCTGGTGATGGGGTTAGGTGAAGAGAGTGACTTTACTGTGGTGGCACAAGTCTCCGTTTTCCAGTGGAGGAGCTTCCTCAGGAGGTTGTCACTTACATGCAGTGTGGCTCCCAGGAGGAGGGCCCACGATCCAGCCACTCTTCATAATGGGTCAGATGGTTCCGATGACCCCCATGCCTTTGCTCCAGGGATTAACTGTCACCACCCCGATGTTCCCCTCCAGTGCCTGGGGAATGCAAAGACACGGCATGTTCCGATGAAGAAAACATCTTCTTGTGTTCATAGGGGTGGGGCTGTCTCAGACCCTTAGGAAGAGGGCTCAGGTGATGTTAAGCCATGAAATAAAAAGCCAGAAACCGGCAACAGAACACCCCAAACTGCAGGACACATTCCACTCCACTACCCAGCTTAAGTCACGCCACTTCCGTGGAGGACAAAGAACGAACACCTTTCTCTTCCTCGGATCCTCCTGGTTTTAAAAAACATAGTAAGAGTTTAGAACGTAGACTAGTGTTTTATATTATGTACTATCCTTTAATTATTCTTGCCATCTATGTTACATTTTGGGATAAAATACAACAGTGATTTTTTTCTTTCCAAATCCTGGGTTGTAAAAGCAATTGAATGGCTTGGGACAGGTTTTAACATTGAAAATACTGGAATGCGTTTCCTAGCATGCACAAAATAAGGGTGGGTGTTGGTTTGTGACACTGCTTTTCATATACAACGAAATACAATAACATATTCAGTAATTCTTTACATTGCATACAATCTCTGGTGGTAGACAGTTTACATTATGTCTGTTTATTTTTGACATTGTATTTGATTCCTGTCTGAATTGAAGAATATAGGTCAGCATAGCTTTGAAGAAGGGTAGATATTATTTTTCAAGAAGAGTAGACACTATGTCCTATTTTTTTTTTTAATGAACCTTGACAATCCCAGAATGATTTTGTTTATTTATTTATTTCAAAAGATAGGAAGTTTGACATTATTATTTTTGGAATGTTTTCTTTTTTTCAATTTTTCCCTTTTTTAAAGATTTAATTATTTTTTAGAAAGAAGAGCAGGGAAGGAGGAAGAGAAAGAAAGAGAAACATCAATGTATGGTTGCCTTTCACCTGCCTCCAGCCCTGGACCTGGCTGGAGACCTGGCTTGCGACCTGGTTATGTGCCCTGGCTGGGAATTGAACCAGCGACCTTTGGGTTCGCAGTCCAGTGCCTATCCCCTGAGCCACCAGCCAGGGTTTGATTTTGTTTATTTTTAACCATGAAAATCTAATTTAACAGTATAAATAATATTTTTCCCACTGTCATTTTGAATTTATTGTCTTTTGGAAAATTCTAAGATCTCACTTTCTGATTTTTCAATTACTTTTTTTTTTTCTATGTACATGTAGAATTCCTTCCATCTCCTTCTATCTTATTACTTATGTTGTTTTCCTAACAAGTACTTAGGAGTGGCATTTCTTTCTATGTGTCTGTGCTTTCAATTTACTTATTCCTGTTATTTCAAACTACTTTGTAATTATTGAACGTAGTTGAGTCCTACGCTAAAAGTAGTCCCAATAACTTTTCAATCTTTTTCCTCCTCAAATGATCAATTATAAAATAGAATTGAAATATGGAGTTAAATTCCTTCATGCCTCATAGACCCCAGCAACTTCCAGACCAAGAGTACAACTTGACTCTTTGATCGGTACAATGTTGTCCCCAAAGGACTCTTGTTTACACAGAAGAGGTGGGCCTGAAGGTAGCCTGGGACCTAGCCCGGAACGAGAGCCTCCCTGGAACCTGCACGGGCTCTGCTCTGCTCCTCTCTCCTTGGCGGGGTCTTGTCGGGCTTTCCTCGCCTGAGCCTTCCTCGTGCTCCTCTGCTGTCATGAGCTGTGCCCTGGTCCTCGTCCTGGTCAGTTAGTCAGCGAACATGGACTTCACGTTAGGAGTTTTTTGCACCAGCCTGGAAGCCTCTTCCTCCACATTCTTTGCTACCTGTCATTCGAGTTTTGCTTAAATGTTCCTTCCTAAGAGCAGCATCTCCTGACCATTTATGGTCACACTCCTTCGTATTGTCCTCCTGGGTTTTCTTCTTAGAATTTATTACCATCATGTGCTTACTCTCTGTCTCTCCCTCAGCACAGAAAAGAACCTTAGCGATTCCATCAATGAAACTATAAAATCTACGACACTTCCTGAATGGTAGACAGCCCCTGTAATCAAAGGGAGCTTCTATAATGAAACTTATTGGAGTTGTACATTTAAAATTATGTGTGCACCTATTTTGTAGCTTCATAGTCTTAATTCCAAAGTGCAACATCAGAGTTGATGTGTTAGTTTGTGTATTAAGACAGAGTATATTCCCTTTGGCAATTATTTTTTCTTACTGAAACCAATACATATAAAATATATCTAATATTTTATCTTTTATATAGTGTCCACAGTATCTGCACATATTTTGTAAAACTATATTTTAAGGTACTAGCATTGATTCCAACAACTCAACAAACATCATCCCATATCTGCTATTCCATGCTGTATCTGAGAAACACAAAATCACTTCATATATGCCTTCTTTGCCAAATATATAGACACATAATATTTCTGTAAGCTTGTCTTGTTTCTGAAACGTTAAGGTACACTGGATCAAAATGATAGTAGTCAGGCCCTTTCAGGTGCTCAAAAACTTCTAAGTATTTTTCTTTTAGGCAAGCAAATCACAATTTAATCATTTTCAGGATCAATGACTTCGAAGGGCCATCTCCCCCAAAATGCACACATGGAAATATGCGTGTGGGTTCAGCAGGCCTCACCAAGCTTACTTAGAACTCAGGGCAAGAGCTCTGCATTTAGATGATTGTGATACCTTATTTTACCTCAAGTGTGCCTGTTGCGCTGTGTCACTGGTGAGCAATTGGCAAGTCTTTAAGAAAGAGCTAAAGAAGTGGACTGGAATTCAGGTTAGCAGCGTCAATGATTTCCTCTTCATTGAAAACATTACATAACCCGGGAAATCAAGGTTGAGACAGTCAGGTAACTTGCTTTCCATCTTTATTTGTTTCTGTGGTCCCAGTTACATACCAATAGTCCCAGAGGGATGCAATATAAGGTGAAAATGATGAGATGACCATCTGGGTTTGTCTTGAGCTACCACGCCCATTATTACCAGCAAACATGGTAAACATCACTGATAAAGACACATGTGTATTTAGTTGTGAAATTGACCAGTCTCGTGACCTGAACTTTAGATAAAAATAAATTACCTGGTGGATTTTTCTCCACCTGACTGAATTACAATCAGTATACTAATTTACGGTTGAATGCATGTATGTTTTAAAGCCCAGGCAGACTTAATAAATAAGTTATCTTACCATTATTTTATGCATTTTATGTGTTCAACTTGGAACGAAAATAAATTTCTAGGTTAATAAAATAGTGCAATCAAGTCTTTTATTTATTTTTCTCATTAGGCTGAAATAATAAAGCAAATGAACAAGGAAAATGTCAATAAAAGATTCAGCATGAAACGTTAATTCTCAGAAGATAATGTCAAGAATATTATGAAAATATGCACATTGCCTGTAATTAAATGGCAGAAAATCAATGCATTTACCTTTGAAAAGCAGAGGTATTCATTGCCTTCAAGCTTCAGGGTAGGACCTTAGGCTGGAAGCTGATGGTGTTCTGGTTTTATTAAGAAAGTAAATGGAAGGCTCTCTCTGGAAGGGAAACTTAGGTCATTTCTATCTCAACCCGTATCTATTCCACATAATTCTGTTCATCATTCTTTGCCAGAGTAGAACACAGGTTCTATTTAAAAGAGTCGGAATTGTCATAAAACCAAAAGTAGGACTAGAACATTGAAAATGATAACCCACTTCACTAGCGGACACTGAGTGCATGATCATCTTCAATCGGAAATTTGTAGTCATCTTTTGCATATTCCATTTAGCCAGTGACCAAATCTTCATTTTTAATTAGGAAACATTAAGATGAAAGTAGGAGCTAGGAACAGAATGACACAGCTACAGAAAGTCATAAAGGCCAAAGGAAGCACACTTTTAGCCACAGCAAAAAGTGTTCTTCTGTGAATTCAGGGAGTCATGGTGACTACTTCATGGTCCCACATTCTCCCCCAGGGCAAATTTTCTAGGAGCAACCTTGCTTTTTGATGATGATGATGATGATGATGATGATGATGATATGGGGATCGCTGTCAAAACCAGAGAGTGTACATTCTTCAGAGTTCAGAGACCCTCAAACCTCGACGGACATCATATAGAAAGAAACATAGCAAATTCCAACAAGCATACACACAACAAAATTAATTCATTTATCAGAGACGAATACAATTTGGAATATGCGTTTTCCAGGAAGAAGCAGGGGCCAACAGAGACTGCTGCAGCTGGCAAACCTGCGGAAGTGAAACGATTCATTACAAAATTCACACGATCTGTGAATCAGAGGTGGGAAACAACTGCTCTATCAAAAAAAGTTGGCCGATGACCCAACGTAGATACTTATATGTATATATTTATATATAATGATCAAAATCAGCTTGCATGAAGGTCAGCGTCTACCTACTTGGAAGTTATATCACACGTACTATAAGCAATTTACAGAGTTTGCAAGGTTTTCATATACAGGAATTGCAAAATGAATGAAAATACACGGAAATAGAGAACACGTGAAATGCACTTCTATAAACCGCCCAGGGTTGGCAGGGATTGGCCGTAATCAGCACTTGCCACCACTGAACAAGAGCTGCAATCAAGCAAAAGGAGCGAAATCCAAGAAAAAGGGAAAAAAATGGAAAAATTCTTTCTTTCGTTCTTCCGTATTGAAAATAATATTCTCGCTGTTGCCTCGCCCTGCTGATAATTTGGCTCTTGCTCCCCGGACGAGGGTTCCACTTGCCGATAGCTTGTGTCCTGTCGTCCTTTGATCTCCGCTGGCTTCCTGCAGATAAGGGGTCTTTCGGAAGGAAACCAGTGGCATCCGTGGCAAATATTTACCATCCTGATGGCATTCAGGCCAACCCCTGAGGTGACACTTTCAGCAGCCAGAGGGAAAGGGGAAAAGATAGGTCTTGCTATTAGAAAATGTCCTACCACGTCACACTACTTCTCTTCAAACAAAAGCTCAATGGTTTGCCCCAGAAAACGGAATGAACAAAGCGTGTGACAGGCCGCCTCTGCCCGTGAGCTTCGGAAACAGGTGTCCCGGTGAAGGTAATTAGCCTACAGAAGGGGCGGGGTGGCGCTTGGAGTTTAGGGTCAACTTTGCTGTCCGCTCCGTAGATTTTACAGGCCATTTGCTCTTTGCTTTAAGAAGAGAAAGTGATATTGGAAAAAAGTCAGCACTTTAGATTAAAGCAAAGCACCCTTCACAAAGCCACAGACAAGAAGCAGGACAGAAAGTCCATGGCTTGTAGCTATCCTGGCACCTGCGGAAGAAGTTATAAGACATTCGCTCATCTTGAAGATTTCCAACGCTCCTTATCAGGCTGTTTACACACATACACATATATATTTAATTAGCTCGCCAGCTTGGCTCTGGTGCTCATGAATGTCTCGGCATGCACTGGAAATAGCATCACATACAGAGTGTTTCGGTCCCGGGCCGCAGGGCGTGCTGGGCTGTTTTCAGACAGTGCCCCTTCCAAACGGGGCATTGCGTCCAGAGGTGATTCCTGGGGGCTCATTCCCTACGGTCATGGGTGGTTCCTATGTTGGGACCTACAGGGGATGCACACCCTGCTTTCCTGCTGTTTACAACCCCAGGAGACATCACCCCAACTCCGCGAGAGCTGGGGCGCTCTCGGGGGCATTTTCCTCCCCAGGAAGACCTTTCTCAACGTTCCCCTTGGACTCTGAACAAAAAAGGTAGCGCTGCCAAGAATCGACCATTTTGGAAAACCCTTGGACACTTGGTAAGGGAGAGAATTCAGTGGAATTGCCTCAAGTTTTCTTTATATATTTTATCGGACGGACTACTGGTGACCCGTGCTGTCTCAAATCCGGCTAGCAGGGAGAAAACAAGAATGTAACCGGGCTCAAAGCATTCTTCTTCTCTTTATGTATTTTTTCTTTTTCATTGGAGAAAGGTTAACAGGGTTTGAAGGGGTACAGGGCTGTCACAAAGGCTGGGGCAGAAAAGTGTGGGACTTGGTTCTGAAACGACCAGCTGGCTGCTGGTTTTCGGTTAGGTTACTTTAATGGGGTTTGGTAGGGGAGCCACAGGTTCAACACAGTGTGTCCCCACAGAGACCTAGTGACCCAAAACCCAGAGGTCAGTGGCAGGTCCCCAGGCAGTGTTCTTTCTCTCCCGCTGGCCCGTGAGGTTCAGAAACATACAGGTGACAGCATAGCCCCCTCAAGCCCTAAGAACAAAGTGCGGGGAAAACATATACACTCTATGCAGAACCACTGGCATCAGAATGTTCCAACGTTAAATATGTGTCCTTGCTATCCTTTGAGGAGAGATTCTTTGACAGGGGTTCATTGTTTGAAAAAGAAAAAGAGGCATGATTGATTACAGGGCTCCTTAAATAGCTAATGGCACTTGACCCAACGTCTGATGTGGAATAAAAGTTTGAAAATACTAATAGCAATAAGATGAGGTAAAATGGTTCACTCTTCAGAGAAGGTATTTTGTGAAATCACGGTCTCCTTTTTAGCCTGGGGCCTTGCAAATGGGCTCAAATGGACTGAAACTGTGTATTAATCTCTCCTTTCTAACGTGATTGACCCGTCACGGGGAACGCCTGACCCATCTTACTCCTGTGAGAGAATTAGCTGCCACATCTGTCCCACCATTTCCTCCCCTACTACGTCCAGCATGTGCAAGTTAAAGCAAAGTTCGCATTAGCGGTGTAATTGTGAAGAAATCTAATCATACACTGAAAAGAGTGTTTTGAGGGTATTCCAACTTAAAACTGCCATCTTTTAGCCAGTATACCATTATAATGCAGTACTGACCCCACATTGCTCACCCCCTGTAGGCACATGCATTTTCTAGCATACACATTTTTAATTAAGTGACATTTCTTTCTGTCGGGCCAATTGCAAAGTTTTTCTTTCCTGCACAGAGTATTCTAAAGCAAATACTGATGGTTGGTATTTTCTTTTATAGTTTGTTCATGCCTTGAATGAAGAGATATGGACTTTATCTTGTACTCCCAAAGATTTAGTGAAATCTGAGACTCTAAAATGCTATCATTTGTCTTGTGTAAGTGCGACACGTACTCAGCATGGTCACCTTCATTCAGAAGCCCACTCGTCTGAATATAACATTATTTACTATTCTGAGTACAGACACCGCTTATCAAACATGCTATATGGTCTATTCTATAAACGGTTCATTAAAAAATGTTTTTTCTTGGAAACGCAGATTTGGGCCCCTCAGCCAGCTTTATTCTCACTGTTCCAGCAGGAACGTACGATGAGTATTTCTGAGAGCAGACGGGACCAGGACTACAGTCAGGAGCTTTGGGCTCCCGCCACCTCTGCGGCCATGCACGTGTCAGACCCCCCAACACGGCGCCTACGTCCTCACTGGTTTCTCTAACAAGCACGGGAGCTTTCATGCGTTTTCCACGCTGCAATGCCAGGCACGGTGTTGGAGTAGGATCAGCTTCCTTCTTCCCTTCCTCCCTCCCTCCCTCCCTTCTTTCTTTCTCTCTCTACGCCTGTTACCCCCAACATGACTGCATTTGAGCCACTCTTGCCCTCACGCCACCTGCTGTCCACGGTGCCTGTGCCCCTCAGGCTCCGGACAACCCCTCGGGCCTTGAACAGCAGCAGGTGTCCGAGTTGCCTTTCCTGTGGCCGCAGCGTGGCTTAGGCTGACCTGTGATTCATTCTATTCCCACCTGCCTTGCCTCACTGACTAACCGGCAAGCTCCCTAACGACAAGGGGTGAGGTTGCAGCCGTGATTTTCCATCACTCCCAGCGCCTCGAACGATGCCAACACCAAGTACCCTGCGGGGGAGGAGAGACGCTGTCCCGAAAGCTACGGGAGGAGCACCCGCAGGGCCAGCCTCGGTGGGGAGCCCCTGACGGAACCCAGAGACCCCCCTCGGCTCGGGAGGCCCTGCCTGGCCTCCCTCCGCCGCTGCGAGGAAGGTGCCTTTCACTTGCGTCCTGATGAAATCTTTTCATGCCGCTCTCTTGGGTGCCCTTCCCTCCGCCCGCGGCCAGGCCGCAGGAGAGGTGTCTCCTCTGCTTCGCAAGCGGGAAGGTCTGGGACGGGCCTGGTAAGTCCAAGGAGCTGGAAACTCAGCTTCCAGCTCCGGGCCCCTCGCACCCCGCCCCAGGCCTCCCCGGCGTGGACCGGCGTGAACCTTCTTTTCCCCAGACGGCGGGGACCCCGACAGCTGGGAGGAGAACACGAAAGTAGGGCCGCGAATACTTTATCTTCGCTGTCCCGACCATTTCAGAAACAGCAGAAGATTCCATCTGCTCAAAACAAAATAAAACAAGCAAACAAAACAAAGAACCAAAACGACAGCTGCGCAGTGGAGAGCGTGTTGTACGCAGCCATGAGGCAGAGACAACACGCGGTGGCCCCACCTCACCGGCTGGTCCCTGTCACCCCAACACACGGGGGCGCCTTCCCGGGGCTCCCGCGGTCTTGCCCGCGCACCTGGTGGCGCAGGTGTGAAGCGCCTACTTAACTGGACACGGGTCTTTTCGGAGAAAACGCACCGCAGTCACCGGCCTTGGAGGAAACCACCATTTGCTCTAACCTTCCTTTCCCCAACTCTGAGCTCACAGAGGCTGATGATGCAAACGTCAGCCCTCTCGTTTCCTTAAGCATTAATCATAAACAAAGTTGGCGTGGCACCCTGCGGTGTACTAAATGTCTTTGAAGAATATTTTGAGCGTTTCATGTTCCGTACTGTGAGAACGTGGTTTCCTTCACATGCATTGAGATATCTGGGTTTGAGGTGGCTTCACGCGTATTCTTTCAGGTCGTCCTCTTTCTAAGAGCTTCTCTTTTCTAAGCTTTTCACCCAGATTTGACGGATTGGGACCAGTGGTTAAGCGGATTGGTCAGACTGCCACCATTAGTTAGTGATGGGGACAGACAGACAACCAGAGTGCGTGTCTACCCGAACGACCTCCAGAGGGCACAGGAGTATTTAATTCAAAGGACTGAATGTTGAGACACAAGCTAGACAGCTTATCCCACCTCAAGTTTACCAGCTCTTCAACCACCCACTTTCTCTGGGTGGTGAATCCCCGATGGATTCATCTCCTGGATGAGCACAACTTGAAGTCGCTTTAGATAAGATATGGGAACAGTCACCACTCAGGGTATCTGTCTGTAGATTGGGGGACCATTCTCCATACGCTTCTCTATTCTTGTTTTTTTGGTTTGAGTATCTTGAGCAATGGAAAGAAGAAAAGAGAAAGAAAACAATTTCTCTCCCGTGGAGGCTCCGTGGTCGGACTCCAGAACTTTCATTTTGTAAAAGTGACTGTTCGCGGTACTTCTCCCAGGAGCATCCAAACATGGAAGCCCTCCAGGAACAAAAGGAGCACCAGCCCGACCTAGCTCTTCCTGCAATTTGTGTTCTGGCTTGCACGACCCACGTCACTATTAGGGGGACAAGTCCAACAACAGGGTGATTCTACCCTCAACTGTATTTGAAAAGAACACCTTTTTATTGGAGTCCTTATGGGTCCAGTGCCAATTTCTGCCAGAAATCCCCTATTTACACAAATACTGTAGTGCACTTTGACTCGGCACCCAAACTGCTTGTTCTACTGAGCCCACGCCGGGGGGGCAGTCCTGCCTAAATGTCCTTTCCTTCTTCCCCGGAGTCAGCCAAGTGCCTGTCCCCGCTCCTTACGTGGCCTCTCAATGCAGCTCAGGGAAGGGAGTGCCGCTGCCCACGGGCTCGACTCTGGGGGCCGCCTGTCCACCTCGGAGTGCTCCCCGCTCTCTGGCTTCCCATGAGTCCCTGCAGGCTTGCGGGGGTCTCAGCCTTCCCTGGGGACACAGAAAGGGATGCAGAGAAGGGATCCTGCCTCCCGCAGGCTGAATCCTCAGCGCAGCCAAGACAACCCATTTCCGCTGCAGGTGAGAGCGGTTCTGGGCGCAGGTGGGGTGACGATGATGATGATGATGATGATGATGATGATGATGATCGCTGTGGCAAAGAAGGAACTGTGCTGAGAGGGGCGGGTCGCCCGCTCAGGTTTCCGCATGGGGTAAGGGATGCACCTGAGGTCCAAAGCCAGTTCTGCTCCACGCTACCGACTACCGTGTGTCATTATTTCACCCGGCCGGTCTGCGTACCCGAAAACCTTCCTGGACCAATTCTGCCTTTTACAACAAACATGTGGAAAAACGAGTGGCTTGGACGAGGCGGAAGGGACAACATATAAATTACTGGAAAAAAACAAAAATATTTTCCAACAAAGATGTTTTGATATCACTTATATTTAACAACTGCCTACTGCGTAACTAAGCGTAATTTATTTTTAGCACCGTGGTTACAGGGATATAAAGAGATGCTGCTCGGGGGCTTGAACCTATTTTCTTACGGAGCTGGAATCTGCTGCCTGCACATCTATTTTCATTATTAATCAGCAAATCTGTACTCACAACACGAAGGTAGAAATTAATCGTGCCTTGTTGGAATGATCTCGAATTCTGGCTGAGGGATTGCACAGACGTGCTTTTGCTGCACATGGTTGACAAATGCAGGACATGTCTAAGGGCTTCAGCATGTACTTATCCGGCTGAGTGGACTGGAGAAAACTGTGAGGATGGCTGAGAGCAGCGTGGGGCAGCTCTGCTGAGGGTTAGGATAGTTTCCCGAGCGGAAGCTTGCGTTGTGGGGACTGAGAAGAGAGGTAGGAAAGATGCTCACGGTTGAGCTATGGCTCCCGGACGGGAGGGAGGGCTGACTACCGGTCCCACCCGCACTTCCTGCAGGTTGTCTTAGACCCTCATCTCTAACTTCACCGGAAGGAAGGTGCCTTTCAAAAATGAAAAGACATTTTGCACTGAGATCAATGCCAACTGGGGGAGACCCAGAGTCAAGAAACAGACGTGAAAGAAGGGAAGACACACAGCTGGGAATATGCTTTCATTTTTCACGTCTCTTCCTCTGGGAGTGGACAGAGAGAGAAAGCTATCGCCATAGTTTGTAAGTACAACGGTGTGTCTAAATTAAAAAAATTAATTTCAACGGTTCAGCAACATTTATTTTTGAGGGAAAATTTAGGTGAGGGCCTGATGCCTTAGGCCATAGAAAGTCAACAACGATAGAGCTTTGGAGAACATATCTGTTTTAAGAAAGTAAAACTTCTTATTAATTATTTTCCAACTTTGAGCCAATGCTTTTAAACTTCTCCTTAAGATAGCTTTTTCAAACTTATCTGAATTAGAATGTTTTATAAATTATCTTCATACATTTCTTAGCCATCAGAATTAAGCAATTAATAGAGATAGCTAAAGATGAAAAAAATCCATATCCTATTCATCAAGGCAGGCAAATCAAGTGATAAAACTACCTAGGTAAAATTTGTTATGATATTTAATTTAAAATAGATGAACATGGTTGTCATGGGCTCTCTCTCCATTAACGCAAAAGTGGTCAGGGGTTGTTTTCTTAAAGATTGACCAAATTACATAAAAGAAAGTTAATGTATCTTCTTAGCAGTAGTATTATCTGCAAAACTGCTGTGTGAAAACGTAATATTCAATCTCAAAACGTTTATTTCACTCTAATTATGTGCTAAGCACAGTGCTAGGTACTTCAATAACACCAAAAGTACCAAGACACAATTCATACTTTTTTTTTTAATCACCCTTTATTTGCTTTTTATTCTAACTTCAGAGTTTGCTGACAACACTATTTTGGTAGATGTGTTGGAAGTGGTCACACCTCCTGCATTTGTATGGAGGCTGCAGTGGGTAAGTACTTTCAGGACCGTAACTTCATTCCTTTAAAACCTTTCTATTTTCAGATCTTTGGAAGTAGAGTGAGTTTTTGAGTTCTAAAGTTTTTATGTTTATTTTTTCTATTTAGTGCTTCTTATCCTACTGGTTAGTCTCTCAAAGTAGCATTTTCCACATGAGCTCTTCATGGCAGATAAATTGGTTTACTCAGAAAACTAAAAACTAAATACTTTCCAAATGGCTGAAGATGCTGTTAACTAAGGATGTGGCTACAACAATAAGACATCGAAATAAAAGAAGAAAAATGTTCGAGCCTCTAATAGATCCTCTCATTGCGCAGTGCTTGACCTCGACATATTTTGAAGTTTTGAGCATCCAAATGCATTATTTAATCTTTGTTCCAGTTCTTGTATCCGTGAAGGTGATCAGTTTGCTGAATTTAACTCTGATTTTTACTTTTGCTAAAGCTAGTGGCAGGCTCCCCAGGATGAGGAATTCTAACTCGTAGCTTTTACAATTTGCTCTATTTCTTTTTTTTTTTTTTTGAAATAGAAATCTGTTTTTTTTTGTTTTTTGTTTTTTTAAAATATTTTATTTATTTATTTTAGAAAGAGGGGGAAGAGAGAGAGGCAGAGAGGGAGAGAGACATCTATGTATGGTTGCCTTTCACCTGCCTCCAGCTACGGACCTGGCTTGCAACCTGGTTATGTGCCCTGACTGGGAATCGAACCAGCGACCTTTGGGTTCTCAGGCCGGCGCCTTATCCACTGCGCTACCAGCCAGGGCCTTGCTCTATTTCAAACACTAGGAGTTTAGTTTATGTTGGGCTGGTTTTATGCACATTGGATTCCGAATTTTTGCAAAAATGGTTTCTTGACTTTTTTGAAGAGGTCCTATTAAATGAAGCATAATTACCCATTAGAAATACTCCAGGGTATTGATTTTCCCAGACCCCCCGATGGCCACACCATTGCTCATCGCTCTGCTCCAACTGAATCTCAGGGCTGAGTGAGTCATACTATCGGGTGGAAAGGCCACTGCATCACATTTTACTTATGGACTTGGTATGCCCTTGATGTATGTAATCAATATATATTTATCTTGTTTAGAAAAACAGGAAGAATAATTTGATGGTCAGATTCTCCACTCAAATCCCAGGAAATAAGATAGAATGACCTTAATTTCAATGCTACTAGCAATTTCTGAGTATGCCATCTCCATAATAGTACTTTTAATATTTACATGTATGTACTATACATACACATGTGCATACATGTACATGTGTTTATACTTTAATTTGTCATGAGCTCTGCAACCATATGACATCATTGTTTCACTTTGCCTTTCTTTGCTTTTTAGTGAATACATTTTATTTGTTTTCCCGCTCATGAGCTGCCATGGCTATTTTTAAATTTGGGAAATTAAAAAAAATTTTTATCACAAAAGTAATGAATTATAATTGTGCAAATGTTATCAACAGAGGAACATAATCAAGTCATTAAAATCATAACTTATCTTTTGATGTATATTTCCCCTTTATTTTTCTGTTGCCTTTCAACGCCCGTCTCTCAGATTGATTTCAAGTCTGGTATGCTACATATTTTGTAACGTTTCACATCTTATATCGTTCACGGTAAATTTTGTATTCAGTCCTTTCTAATTTCATGACACATGCGTTGAAAAGACAATTCTAGAAGCTGTTTAACGTTTATTTTACAGCTTTAACGTTCATTTGAGGTCACTTTCTCGCTATCCCCTGGGTGCAGCTGGGCTGCGGCAGGCCCGAGCCAGCGCGTGACCTGCCATGGGCCAGCTGGGCCTCAGGACGGCCTCCCCCAACGCTCCCCTAGGAGCCTGGCTCCAGGGGCCGCCCTGCCACCAACCTTCCTCCCAGTTTTCCGCCAGAAGGAGGAGAGCAAGGGCTGTGCCAGGAATAACCGCGGAATGCCTGAGTGACTGGTACCTGTCACAAGTGTTGATTTTTAAAATCTTTGCCCAGGTTATATGTGTCAAATTGTTAAAAATAGTGAGGGCTTTGACTGGGACTGCATCAACCTATAGATACTTTTCAGCAAATCTGACATATTTATAACACGGAGATTGCCCACCCCAAAATAGCAAGTTTAGTCATTTATTTAAACCAAGTGTCCCAATGGGTCTTCATATTTTCTCTACTTAGTTGTCAGTCGTCAAAAAACTAGATATTTTATACGTTTTTGTTGTAACTTTTGATGATTATGCATTTTACCCCAAATGTTTTCTGTTTTGAGTATTGCTGTTCTGTAGACAACTGATTTCAACTTACATCTTTATTTTATCTTTATCCATGCTATACGATCCCTTTCGCTAAATCTGAGTAATGGGGAGTGGATTACATAACCTCAGCATCTGTAAAATTGACACTTTTACTTCTTAGGTATGAGACACAAATGTTTCCTTGTCTGTGACACTGCTCTTTAGTTACATTTGTAGATGTTTTAAATGATGTACAGTAAAATAGTTTCATATGCATTTTTAAACCTGCAAACCTTCCAAGCCTGAGTCCCCTGGTTTTATGCTAATTTTCCAATTGGCCTGATTTGTCTTTTCTGCTTAGGTGTTTAATCAGCAGAGTTCATCTGGCTATATACCATAAACTGTGATGTTTTCTTTTGTCCTTTATTAAGTACATGAATCTTTCCTTAATTGTTATACTTTTAATCAGCAGGTATTTATTATTTTACATAATTTTAGAGTTTTTAGGCTTATTTCCTGTCATCTCTGGTCCTATTTATTTTCCTTGGTTATCTTCCTCAATCATGGTGATTTGAAAAACATGCTGATAGGTAAAAAGGAAGAGAAGTTATCATTGTTGAACTTGGTCACGTGCCAGGCCTATCCTCTTGTCACTTAATGCTGACAATGACCTTAGGACACGTGTGTTACTAACTTAGTTTTTGTTAGAGCCTATTTATTTTTAGAGAGAGGAGAAGGGAGAAAGACAGAGAGGGAGAGAGACAGCCATGTGTGGTTGCCTCTTGCACGCCCCCCGCTGGGGACCTGGCCCGAAACCCAGGCGTGTTGCCCTGAGTGGGAATCGAACCGGCCACCTTCGGTTAGCAGGCCGCGCGCCATCCACTGAGCCCCCACAGCCAGGGCCGCCTCAGTCGCACAGGTGAGGACTTGGAAATTCAGAGAGTGGGCGCAACCCCCCGGCACCCGATTCGCTGGTGACTAATACGGTCTGGGGCCGCTTATCAATGAACAGCACGGTGACAGAAGGAAGAAGGCAGCTTGTCGGTGAGGAACAGTGAGACCCAAGGCGGGAACGAGGACCCAGCCTTCGTCCCCGCGTTCATCAGCGCAGGCAGGGCGAACGCCTCCTCAGCGAGCCGGGCCCAGCGTCTGCCGCCCTCGTTTCCCTGCTGCCACCGTGCAGCCACTGCCATAGCAAAGCAGCACGCAGCTATCCTGCCCCGAGCTCGGTCCGCCCCACGCTCCCTCCGCGCCAACTGCCATGCGTCCCCCGGACGAGGCAACGGGACACCCAGCGCGGGGGTGGGGTGGCGCTGAGAGGTCAGCCGCCTGCCTCCCTCCCGCACCGCGGTGCCCACCACCGCTCCGGGGAGCGGCTGGGGCAGAGTCGGAAGGTCAGAGTCGCACCCTCCTGTATCCCTCTGCTCTTGGCGGCTGAGACAGGCTATTGATAGCCCTGGGGTCCCTTGAGGAGGACCCCTCACCCTGCTTTTAGGACCTGTGTTACCATGACAGCAACTTCTCAACCATTTGGTCACCTGTGCAGAAAACTGCTTCTCTGGCAGCTTTGTGAAATTACTAGAGACAGGAGCTTGGGACAGTGGCAACTCTGCTGCCTGTCCCTCCTGGACGACAGGGCTCCTGGCCATTGCAGGTGGACCTCCGTGTGGCCCTGCATGCGCTGGCAAGTCCTGCAAGCCTACAGCTGGGACCGGGTTTTGATGAGTGAAATAGGGCGGGTGGGAGAATCTAGCCCACGCAGGCTACTCGTGGACCTAATCCCAGCCCACACGTATCTCGGGCAGATTCACTGGCCTGCGTTCTCCGAAGCCTCACATCTATGCTTCTTCGTAGTCATCGCCCCTTGATTTACACCGCAGCCGTTTAACTGATGGTAGGATTGCAACGATCCCATTAATTTCCCCAGCATAAGCAGCCGGGCGAGATCATTTACACCCAAATCAACACAAAGGCCTGACTTATCCACCTGGCTCCCTACCTCGACGCCCAGCGCCATTTCCCTCGTATTTCAGATCAGGAAAACAGCCTCCTGCCCGCCACGACCCCTTTCAGCTCTGTTCCTGGTAGAAACACAACAGCCGTGTTTCAGGGTTCAGCCGACGCGCACCCCTGCGGACACAGACGCCGCACCCTCCCCAGGGCTGCTGGGCCAGTCGTCACCAAGTGCCAGGTCCCCCGCGGGCAGAACAGGGCAGCTCCGTGCGGGAAAGGCCGCAGTGAGAGATCCGTATCTCACATACCCACACACGCGTGTGCGCGCACACACAAGCTCTCTCCCACACACACACCTCACGACGAATGGTAAAACATTATTTTCTCACCCGCAAGAACTTTTGAGTGTCCTTGATCCCATAACTTACTGTTTACAAAAACGCCTATTTCTACTTCTAGATGCCGATTTTGCCCCGACCAGGGCGGCCTGCATGAGGTCCTGGGAGATGAATTTATAGTCGGCTTGAGTCTGGTCACTTGCACGGCTCATGCTCCGCAAAACGCTGTTGGTCAGCTGGGGACGGCGGAGATGCTAGTTGCATGAGTGTCAGATCCACCCACCCTCCTCCGGCGCTTCCTTTCCTCTCCCCACCAAAGCTCCACGAGCGGCCGCACTGAAAGACATGCAAACACAGGCCGTGATGTTCGCAGCCAAGCGGTCACCCTGAGGGAGGCCGCAGCCGCCTTTACCCCAGAATGTGGGGCTCAAAGGAGGAAAGTCCCAAGAAAAGATGACGGACAGGGCACAGGGCGTCCAAGGAAGCACAAGCACATTGCTTTGAGACCGGAATAGGAAAACAATTCTGACTACAACAACAGTGGAAAGCCATTTAAAAGAATTTGCATCGGCCTAGAGGAACGACCTACACAAAGACAACAGCATTTCTAAAGCCACAGAGGCAAGAAAGCACCTAGAAACAACCAGGAAACGCCACTTAGGAAGCGGTGTGCCAGGGTTAGGAGCTCAGGAGCAGGGCCTGGACATCAGGCCGTGGAAGGCGGTGCAGGGGCTTTGGGAGTGGCTGTTGTGGTCACCTGCTCTGCGGTGACCTGTTCCTGGCATGGGACCGCACGCAGGCACATTACGAGGAGCTGCTGGCGTAGAGGGGAGAGTGAAGAGGGCCTTGCTGAGAAGTCAACCCGTGCTGGCGGAACGGAAAAGGCACCGTGTTCAAGGACATTTTGAAGAGACGCGCAATAGAACCCATGATGGGTTCATTGTGGCGAACGGCCGAAGAGGCCATGAGAACACCTTCAAGGTCGCCGCAAGACCTGGGGTTGGGATGCGGTTGGTCAAAGAAAGTGAGAACGCCGGAGAGAGGACATTTGTGTTCGGTGAAAAAGCTCTGCTTTGACTACTTGGGTTTAGGAGCCTGCCCTAGAGATTGCAGTGCTGTTGGAAAAGAAAAACCACCCTAAAGGCCAGGTCGTGGCAACATCTCGTGTGGCTCAGGAGTGGGTGCGCTGCCCGTCAGGGGACAGCGCCAGGCTGGGACCTCGCCCAACCCCAAGAAGCTGGGCCCGGACTGGGAGGCCACAGCAGAAGCGGCCGGCTCTCTGAAGAGCGGGTGTGGCAGGAGCGTGGCATGAGTTCACTTCCTGTCCCCGTGGTCACGGGCCGCCGGAAGGGGGCTGGGGAAGAGGGCTGCCCCTCACCCGTGGGGCCTCAACAGAGGACGCAAGGTGCGGGGAGCTTGGGATGAGAGCGTGCCCCAGCCTGGCTCTCCTGAGAGAAGCCAGAACAGGACATGGGGATGCAGAGGGCAGAAATGAGTGAATAAATAAAGCATGGCTATTGAAATCAGCTTTACGTGAACATCACCTGAAGAATTATAAATCAGGGCGTGGGGACGACAGTGACTACGCTATACAAATATCCATCCCAAACAACGTGTGTCACGAAATAACTCTGCAAGCCAGGAAACGTGCACTGGAACAGTTTCTGTACTAGATGTCGGGACATGTGTGGGGTGCAGAAAACGTCCTCCAGGGTTCGCTGATGGACAACACGGAAACGAAAACTTTGGATGTAGTTCAGATCACCCTTTGCTGGAGGCAGATGCTGCTCAGTGAATGTGGCGCCCCTGGGTCAGCGCTCCTGAGTGTGTGGCCAAAGCGGGGTAAGAAAGGGCCGTGATTTCCATGTGAAAATTGTTAGTGGACCCCTATGGTCCGCCAGGGAGCGCCACGCGCAATACTCAAAAAATACATATTAAAATAACACAGGTATCTGTAGAGCGCGTGACAGAGTCAAAAGTAAATTATTTAGAAATAGAACATTTTATTCTATGCTCAGAAGCCTCCATGGGGATAGGTAAGAAAATCTTTGATTTTATTCCACAGCATGGATTTCTGATACCTGGCTTAGAATATTCTACGGGGGCTCGTAACGTCACTTCCAGGATTTGGGAGTTTTCTCTAATTAGGTCGTAAACTGTCTGCTGCGACTGCTCTGTAATTTGGCAACTAGTGTCTAGCTGCTACTCTTGATGGCACGAAAGGGAAAGGAACAGGCCTCCAGAGAGATGAAATCTTCTATCAAATAATGGCAGCAAGAATTATAAGCCTTAAGTGCATATGCATGTGTGTGCTACACACACACACACATACATAAATACATAGAGGCACATATGCACATTCTAGGTAAGGTTTTGTTCTTTAACGTAGGAAACAAGAGAGGTAGCAAAGAGGAAAATGAGATGGAGACACGCTGAGGGCAGCCGGTCTGAGCGTCACGTAAATCGTAAATCGCGGTGATCAGGGCTGCAGAGGCTGCCGCCCACCTACCCTGCCAGGCAGCACCAGCTCGGGGACCCTCAGCCAGGCTCCCAGCAAACCGATCTGCCCGTGCGTGTTGGCGCGCGGAACACGGAGGAAGCTAGGCCGGTATTTTAAATGTATGGTTCGCAAGAACGGATTGAAAGGTACAGCTAAGATAGACTATCTATATTAAAAATATATCATGACCCTGATGGAAGACCAGACTTAACGGCTAGCGACCTTGAAAGTTAGCCATCTAATTCTCTACGACCCACACTCGTAGCAGTAATTTTTCAATGATAAGCTAAAAGGAAAGGCGTAAAGAATGATCGGTCTTATCACGCCGCCTCCGCCCTCTAGTACCGTGTAAAGTGCCGGAGTGAAGCACACAGCACACCTACGGGGGCGTGGAAGCTGCTGCCCACCCCAGGAAGCCTGCGTTCTGCATCAAGGTTGACCCTGCACCGAGTTTCCTGGCTGATCGACCGCATAAATGAACGCTATTCAGAAAAGTTTTAACTTGCACAGCTGACTTCACTGCGGAAATGTGTGACCAAGCTTCTCAGTTGGCACCAAGGGCACGTTGACAGGAGTTGCCTAATCTCCGTGCCACTTCCTGCCACTCTCACCATCACCCTCCTCCCAGGCAGCTGACGTTTCTCCTTCAAAAGCGACCAAAGTCCTTGGAGAACCGTCCTGCCTAAAGCTAGGGGTTGCTGGGAAAGTGGTGTCTCTCTTTGCTTTACATTTTGATGAAGTGAAATCTCTTAATTGGGGTCCTTATTGATACGTAAATCTGGAGAGAAAACGAACATGCATTTATACTGCAGCCAACATGACTTGATTTATTGTTCTTAAAATGTGTAAATACAGAAGGGGGGAGAAAAAAGGTCCAGCGCTTGGCTCCCCCTGTACAGGAAATGCTGTCAGCCACTACAGGGTCAGGGGACAACCTCTGGTGAAGGCCAGCCCAGCCCCCGGTGGCCTGTGCCTCATCTTACCATCATTTCACCTGAACCAGGTCCCAGGGTTACAAACGGTCATGCATCAATCTGTCTACCCAACCAGTCGTCCTGGGGAGGGTTTCGTGAGTGGTAAAACGAGAGGCTCAAAACGGGTTTCCATACCTGATTGCGGACTTTGTTTGGGGATCCTGGCTACGGCACGCGGGCTGGCGGTGGAGGGTCCCCGCTGGTTGGCGGAGCTGTGGGCGCTGCTGGGGGCGGCCGCTGACACGTTCTTCCGGGGCTTCATGTCCTGCAGCCACATGGGCGAGGCTTCGAAGGCCTGCATCCTGCGCGCGTGGCTGTTGACGGTGACTTTCAGGTAGGCCTGGGCCTTGTGCTCCTGGAGCTCTCCGTAGCTGGCGTCGGTCACCCGGCACTCGTACATGCCTTCGTCCTGTTTCCTCACTTTGGAGATCTGAAGCTTGTGGGAGATGTCGTTGCCTTGGACTTTCACTGTCTGGAAAATTGCAGGGGAGACACAGGAATCAAGGGCTACGTCCAACGATCGTGTCCCCTACCGTGTCCTGAGCTTGCTCAGGTTGGAGAAGGAAAGAGTCTAATGGCCAGTCAGGGAGCACCTAGGGGGCCCCCTGGGAAACCCCAAGTTCCCGTTGACCCTGGTCCACGTCAACGGGCTCCGCCGATCATGGCGGATTCAGCTCCAGCCAACCCATGCCACATTCCATGGGCCACACAGTCCCCCTGTCCCAGGCTCTGGGAACATCTCTGCCATGTTCCAGGCCTGGGATTGTGTCTGCCTGTTTAGCTCAGCTGAATGGAGCCTGAGCCCATGGAGGCCACGTCTGGAGTTTACACAGCCTCTTCTCTGCCCTTCGGGCTCCAGCTCTGAGAAGCCATGGAAGTATTTCTTGGTGGTGGTGGCCAGTGACGAGATGAACCGATTCCCACATTGGAATGACTATGACTAGCCAAGGCGCTGACAGAATACACTCGGATATTCAAGATTTTCCTTCCCGTATTTTTGGCACACTCTGACCTATAGTCGTGAGGTGGCATGACTCGGGGTGCAGGTTAATATCAGCCCAAGTCTTGGGGCTCAGGCTACACACACCCTGCCTTTCCAGGGGCTGCGTGCTTCTGGAATGTGGACGCTGCTTTGGTTTTCAAAATTGAAAATCGCCTTCTTATATCTTCCAATAATTTTTAGGCTAGATTAATAGCAAGATTATACATATTATGTGTTTATGTATCATATAAAAATTCTCTATCACTTATAATATATATCCATAGGCATCTTTAGCAAAACAACTAGGTTCGATAGACATTATATATTATCCATGACTGGCTGAGAGAGGAGGATTTTGTACGATATTCAGGATTGAAGGACCTGGAGATGTTGAAAGAGAAAAAACTAAAGGAGACAGAAACTTATTCTGCTATGGGCTATGACACTTTTCAATAGTCATAGAAGAGTATGAAAACTTGACAAATGTTCATGGTTTGTTTTTTTTAAAGATTGTATTTATTATTTTTAGAGA
Organism: Noctilio leporinus; assembly: GCA_004026585.1. NCBI lineage: Eukaryota > Metazoa > Chordata > Mammalia > Chiroptera > Noctilionidae > Noctilio > Noctilio leporinus. The sequence goes on from PVIW01001868.1 coordinate 70,277, forward strand.
GAGGGGAAGGGAGAGAGGCAGAGAAGGAGACAGACATTAACGTATGGTTGCCTTTGACCTGCCTCCAGCCACAGGCCTGGCTGGAGACCTGGCTGGCAACCTGGTTATGTGTCGTGGCTGGGAATCAAACCAGCAACCTTTGGGTTCACAGGCTAGTGCCTTATCCACTGTGCCACCAGCTAGGGGCAGTTTTTTACATACAGAGGAAATCACAAGTATGTATTGTTTGGCAAATCATATGCATAGTAATGCTATACAAATAATGGAAATTAATAGTTTCAAATGTATTCTCAGTGGAGTCTTCTAATAAACCTGGGTACTTATTACTATCCCATTTCATAGGAGAGGAAGCGGAAGCTTTGGGGATTGGTCAGTGATTCTCAGCGCTGACCGCAGGCTGGACTCTTCCTAGGAGCTGCTAGGAAATGCCCTCACTTGGATTAATGCGGACACCCTCTGCATCTCCAGGGGTGCAGCTGAGTATTTTTATAAAAGCTCTCCTGGGAATTCTAAGTTACCAGCTGATTGTTTAGGCCATGCGTTCAAGGTCACTCAGTGAATAAACTGGGCACAAATCACTTTCTATCTCAATTTGTACCTAGAACGCTTCACAGTTTAGCAGATGTTAGGAACCATTGGCATAGATAATGCTGTTATCAGCTGTATCCAGGATTATGGATCTGATTGTGTAGCTTCCTAGGTCAGGATGGGGAGGCTGTTCTCATTACTGGTCGTTGGTCTAGCAAGTGAAAGATAAGTCATCCATAAATGACCTATCCAATTACATGCATATATGGAGAATGAGATATTTAGGAGACAATATGATCAATAATGGATCTGACCAAGAAAGCTTTCCTAGCACGGCCTGAAAATAAGTTTCTGTGATATAAGGATAATGGAATTGAAATAGTCTAAACAGTCAAAGAGTTTATAAATATCAACTGGAGTTTCTGCTTTCTATCTTATTTTTGTTTGATGTATTTTCCATTTTGAGATGATATATTTAGATAATAGACTTTGATGCTATTAGTCCAATATATATTTATAGTTTTAGTTGGGATGTAACTCCAATCTTATACATTTTCTGCTATTGTGAAAGCCTCAGAATAAAGTTCACTTGAAATATAGGTCATTGGATTTTTATATTCCTAATATACGTGCTGTATAATATGTAACATATATTTATGCTTAGCCAACTTCGCTGCTTCTTATACAATTACTTCATTTCTAGCAATGAACACTTCTTTCCTATTTAACAAGTTGAGCAGTTCTATTAATATAAAATGATTCTATGTGGCTTCATTTGAGGTAGAATAAAACATGATTTTAATTTTATTTTTTGATTTCACACGCAGTTATGAAAAGTAATAACCAGTTGGGTAGAAATACATCTCTATATCTTCATTAGGTTAACCTCTTCAATTATGTTTTTATGTTTGTACTGGCTTTTGGTTTTACATTAATATGATTTCATATGTTGGTGCTTTACTCCCTATTAAAGGATAATTATTTCCGTAACGGAATGGAGAGCAATATTCAGCTCTTCCCTCTTAGTTATGTAACTGTCACAAAGCAGGAAAAAATAGGTGTCATACACTCTTGTGATAGCAAATTGGTTCTGTTTAAATATTTACCTAAAATAAGTAATTTCATTGTACCAACTCTACACAGGCTTCAGTCTTTACGCAGCGGCTCTCGTCCTGCTTTTGCGAAATTGTCTTTTTCGGGGACAGTAAGTTACAAGGCTGAACCACAGGACGTCAGCTCCGCACCTAAAACTCCTCGATTTGCACCGCGGGCCGCCAGGCAGCGGCCGAGGCGCGCGCCCCCTGTCGCCGGCCCTGCGATACTCACACTGATCTTGGTCCCGTCGTTGTCCGGGTCTCGGTCCGGCACCAGCTCCACCTGCGCGAGAAGGAGACGCCGGCTCACCTGGGGACCCCGACGTCCGGCCCGGCCCGCAGCGCGACCCCGCAGCCGCTGCGGCGTTTCCGCGGAGGGGCCCGTGTCGCCGGGAGCCGGGCGGCCGCACCACCGCGCGGGGGCGCCCGCGACTCGGCGGGGCGAGTTTGCGGGGCGACTCGGTCTCCGCCCGGACCGCGCCCCTCCCTGAGCTCCCCGGGGCAGAGCTCTCTCCCGCGCCCCCGGGACCCCCCGCCCGTTGCCTCCTTCGCTGAACCGTCTCCAGTCTGCGCTCCACCCGGTCGCCTCCCGCTTCTCCCCCTGCCCGCTCCCCCCCGCCCCGTCTCCTCCTCCAGCGCCTCCGCCGTACCCGCCACCCTCACCCCAGCCTTCCGCTCCGTCCGCCCCAGCGGCCGCGGCCCCGCCCGCTCCCCGGTACCCCTCCCCCCCGCCCCCGGCCCCTCCCCTCGCCGGGCGCCCCGGCCCCTCGCCGCCCCCCTCCGTCTCGCCCGCGCTCGCTAAGCGCTCCTGCCGCCCGCAGACGCGGAGGAGCGGGTTGGAGACGCCCACAGAATCCTCCTCCCTGCCCCTGCGTTCCGGAGTCGGGACCGCGAGTGTCCCGGGAGGGGTCCGCACCGTCGTGCCCTCCGGACACCCTGACGCCCACCGGTCCCACCAGGGGGAGGCCAGTCCCAGTTCAACCAGGAGGACGAGACTTCCTCCCGGGCCTCCAACCCGAGTCCCCGGGCTCGTGCCCGCGGCCGCCCTGGCGCCCTGGGCCCGCACCCACCGCAACGGGGCCGGCGGTCTCCCAGGGGCGCCCGGGAGCCTTCCTGGCCGCAGACCCCTGGCTGGACACCGGGAGGACCCCGGGGCCGAGCGGGACAGTCGCAGGGGCGTCGGAACACGCGGCGCCGGTCGATCGGGTACCTGCGCGCCAGCCACCTCGGCCGCGGGCTCCGGGTCTTCGGGGCCGCGAAGGTACCACCACTGGATCTCCAGGTACACCGAGGCGGAGCCGCTCTGGAAAGCGCACGACATCTCCACATTCTGCCCCTCGGTCGCTGTCACGTTGCGCGGAAACTCAGTGAATTTTGCTGTAAAACAGAAACGCGTCCTTTTAGAATATCCACGCCGCGGCCAGCAGCTCTCTCTCCTGGAGAGATCACTCCATTTCTCCCGGACTGGAAAAAAAAAAGAAAGAACAACCCCCCTTCCGACACCCTGCACTTGGCCTGGCTCCCCACCCCCCTCCCCTTTGCCGCCTGCTGCCTTATTTTTGGTATCGTGCCTAAATCACTTTGTTGTCCGTCAAGTCTGGGTAATGGAAACCCTAACGAGCCTGCCAATTCTCCCCCCGCCCCACCCCCACCCCCAGCCAGGCCGCTCAGTCAGAAGCAAAACAAACCTTTTGTCAGATTGCACCAGTCCCCCAAATTTACCGAGGGATTCAGTGGGGTGCGATTTAGACACATCTGTCAAGTTGATGTATGGGGACAGCCTCTTGCCTCTTAAGTTTCTAAACAATCTGTGGTACCGGGGTGTTTTATGTAAGAGGGAAGGGATCATGAGTACCTGTCACAATGCACAGTCCTGATGTATCAACACGATGAACAATTGTGATTCAAAGCCCACGGCACTGAAACAAGTCACACCTCTCCTACGAGGTCAGCCTCTCCCCTCCAAATTCACCTTCAGAAGCATCCCTGTCAAGCCGCGGTTTGTACAGTGCCACACAGCATCCTGGGATGGGAGACCCAGGCACCTGGCCTCCCTTCGGAGGAAAGAGGGTTGTGAAGCCACGAGACAGGCTTCTCCCTGCTTTTCCTGGCCAGCCTCGACCCTGCTGGCTTGCAGGATTCATGGAATCATGGCAAGACTCATAAAGATGCCCCCTTTCTCCGCAAGGCCTTTCTGCCGCACGGGCTGCGCTGGACCGCTGTTCTGATGTCATCTAAGAGGCACTTTGGGGAGAGCTGCCGGTTCCCTACAAGTGGCGCCGAGGCATCTGCGGCTGGCAGTTGTGCACACCGGGCACACTGACGGCGAGAAGGGCCCAGGGGCTGCAGGACCGGCTCGGGGTGCACGCACAGCCCCCTGCCGGGCTTTTTCAGGAGAGGCGCTGTGAGAGCGTCCCCTTCAGCGTTGCAGGAAATCTCAGAGGAGCGCCATGGAAATAGAACTGCATTTATGCACTCAGAGGACAGGGGAATGTGCAGAAGATGCTGTGATGGGAAAAGGAGTTTTCGGTGCAGCGGGAGGGCGGGGTGGCGTTGCTGCTTCAGAAGTGATGCAGTCCTCTAGCAGGGGAGGCGACAGCTGTTCCCGGGGCTGAAATGAGCAGGGCAGCCTGCGAAGTCCCCCACAACTGGGTTCCGCAGGCTGCCGGCTGCTTGGAATGCAAGCCGTGCCTTTTTTATGGGTCCTCGCAGGCGCCTGTCCTTGGATAAACACACATGCAAACGAAGTCACAGGGACCCAGAAAAAAGAAAGTCTAAACCCGTTCTGCCTCCATGGGGGGGGGGGGGGCACGCCACGGACAGTCCCTGTTTGTTTGCGATGATTCTGTATGCACGAGTGGTTACCCTGTGCACACGCGCGCACACGCGCGCACCACCACACACACACACACACACACACACACCCGTGTTTTTGCTCAAGGAGCACCTACCTCACTGCCAGACAGCAAATAGATTTGCTCCCGAACCTCGCATGCCGCCTGTTTAATCAACTTTGAATAAAAATGGCAAACAGAACCCTCTTCCACTGTTACTTGCTAGGAATCTCACATCTGCTTGGACACACACACACACTCACACGCGCACATACACACGCGCCGCAAGCCAACGTACCGCTGCCAGTGAGCACAGACTTACCTTGCGAAGAGAGCCCTTGCTGCACGTATAAGACAGAGAAGAAGACAAATCCGACATACGCCAAAAAGAGCCCCATCATTCCAAAAAACGGGGGAGGGGGTCACATCGGTGTAGCCAGCGGCCAAAGCGCCCTAAAAGGCCGGACTGCGGCGGGTCCGAGGCTGTCTCCGAGCCCCGGGCGCGACGCTGCACATGCCGCGGCGGGCTGGGCGGGACCGGCGGGCTGGGCGCGGGCGGCGCGGGCCGGGGCGCCGCGGGCGCGGGCGCGCGGGGCCGGCGGGCAGCGCTGGAGCGTCTCCGCCGCCTGGCTGCTGCGTCCCGCTACCTGGCGGCTCGGCCCACGTCAGCCGCGGCTCGGGCTTGCGTGATCACTGCCCTCCCTCCACGCCGCGCCAGCCCGGGAAGTGGGGAGCGGGCCGGGGCGGGCGGAGGACCTCGCCGGCTCGCGGCGCCGCAACTTTTCCCTCTAATGGCTGCGAGGATGCCGTTAACCCTCTGCGCGCCGGGCCGCCCGCACCTGCCGGGGCCGGCGCGCTGCCCGCGGGAGGCGCGGGGCTCGGACCCGCCGGCGGCTTCCTGCGGCCGAGCCGAGGCGCTGGCCCCCGGCCCAGGGCGCCGCTTCCCGCGGCCGGCGAGCCCTGGCGGCCTCCGCGCGGGCGCCGGGACCAGGCAGTTGCGGGACCGCAGGGCGGCCGAGCGGGCCAGGAGCTGCGGGCTGCGGGGGGAAGCCGGGGCGCGCTAAGCGGGGGTGGGGGGTGGCGTGGGGCGAAGGCACCGCTTTGGGGCAAGACACGCAGCCATTGGAGGGGCCTGGCGCTTAACCCGTTGTTGACCGCCGGGGCTGGGAGGGTCACATGCTGTTATTAACCCGCAGCTCCTTGCCGACCCGCCCCCGCGGCGGGAGAGAAACCGCCGGCAGGCGCTCCACCTCTCCAGCTGGCGCAGGGGAAAGACAGAAAGTCCGAAAAGTCACGCACTGGGAGAATTTTCCAGAAAAAAAAAAGCTCGTCGTACTCCGTTTGCTGTTTATTTATTGAAAACATTCGTCTGTCTTCCCTGCCTCCACCTCCAGTGTATTTTGGGGGAAAGGAGGGGTTTTAATGCCCTTAAGGTCTTCGTCGCGTGTGATTTGTTTTGTGTATTTGCTTTTTCCTTTGCCTAACACGATGATTACTTAGGGCTTCCTAGGATTATAAGAATAAGGAGTGCTGTTTTAGGGCCAGAAAGTACAGCAAGTTTTAGAATTGGGAACAAATCTGGTTATCTGTCCTGTCCTGGAGAAGCTTTGAGATGCACATTCTGTTTCTTATTAAGGGTTAAAAAACATTATGTACCACATTGAAGACTCTATTTGTCCTTACGAAGTCTAGCTTAGTGATTTAAAACATTTTTTAAAAAACGAAACTGAAATTATTTGCTCTCTAAGCCACAGTACCAGGTATTTTATTCCCCTTATTTTTAGTAACCCCACAAATCTTCACTGTTATTTGGAAATATGACTCAGTCTTAACAACGTGGCCAGGAAACCAGTGCAGTGAAACGGATCTTCATTCTACTTATAAAACATTTGTAGTTGGCTAGTTCCTTGACCGCCCAGGAAAGATGAATCTTAATGTAGCTGTTGCATTGTTACACCACTGTCTACGGCTGAAGGTGGAAGTAACTTAAAAGATCAGAAAACAAAGTCCCTATAACTTCATAGCCATATTATGTATGTTGAGGCTATATTGATTTTCCCCTGTGCATGGAGGCAGAAGACACCATTCGGACAAAGTCCTGGGAACACTTCACAGCCGCTCCTGGTTAGCCAACACGGGGCCGCGTCCGTATCCTCCTGCACTGACCAAATCTTGAGGGATGTCATTCCAGAAAGAAACCTCTTCATGCCCAAACGCAGTCCCATGGATAATGTGTTCAGAAAAGAGAAACAAACCCATGTTAATGCATCTCCCTCATGCTAACTGTTACTTGGGAAAGAAAACTTTCCAGGTATTGGACCCTCGGAGGATAATCTTCACCAGCTTATATTTTATGCCCAAGTGACCATGCTCCGTGTGGGCCATCAGGCTTTCACTGTATCGGAGCATTCAGCCCAGACATGTGATGCGTCATGCACATGGTCTGACTTCAAGGTCCTCTGCCCTTGGAGGAGTTGCCAATATAAAGAAAGAGGCATCAGATAACAGGAAGGGGTTACTAGAGGGGCAGGGGTGGAAGGCAGTAAAGGGTCAAAGGAGGTCAAACATAAGCTATTTTGGCTTTGGGTGGTGAGCATGCAATGCAACATACAGATCATGTATCATAGAAACATATACATAAAAACCTATGTAAGCTTATTAACCAATGTCACCCTAATACATTTAATTAAAAAGCAAAAAAAAAAAAAAAAAAAAAAAGAAACGTTTTAACCATAAAAAGTGAAAGGAAGAGCCCTGGCCCCGGTGGCTCAGTGGATTGAGCACCGGCCTGCAAAGCAAAGGGTCGCCAGTTCAAGTCCCATCCCAGGACACATGCCTGAGTTGGGGGCCAGTTGAGGGTACGGGAGAGGCAACCGCACATTGATGTTTCTCCACCTCTCTTTAAAAAAAGACAGAAAGCAAGAAAAGGGTATCCATTTTAAGAAAAAGGAGTTCTGCACTTCAGCTACTTTTAAAGAGAATTTGATCAGTGTTACTGCAAAAGAATAATGAAAGTTTCAAATGTGGAAAGCAAAGTGTGAGAGAAGCTTCCCTAGTGCAGATAAACCATCAAACACTTTAAATAGAAAGTTATGACATCAAAGCAACAAAAGAAAGAGAAAGAAGGGAGGAAGAAAGCGAGAGAGGAAGGAAGGGAAGAAAAATTGGAAAAGGATTTATGTTCTTTTCTTATGAAACATGCTTGATATTTTATTTTCAGTTTTGCCTATGTAGGCCAAAATTTTTATCCTAACCGCCATCTGTTATAGTCTCTCAAGGGCTGTCAATAGTAAATACATTTGCATTCTCTCTTTTAGAACATTTGCCTCATTTAAGACAGACGGTCTCTCTACTGAACATTTGAAATGATAAGAAAATATAATTAAAAAGCAAATATGTCCAGTGTATTTAATGACACAGTTCTGAGACTAAGTCCCCTTATTTTAAATAAATCCTTGTAGAACACAGTATTTTACAAGATTGGTGATGACTTGTTAGGAAAGATAAGTTGTCTGCATCTAAGTATAGGAGAGACATATCCTGTCTATTTGTCCTTTCCCAAGATGATGGCTGATGCCTTATTCAATAAAAATGACTGCAAATCTGTTTCTTTAAAACCTATTCATGAACTAACGCTCCAAAAATAAAATCCTACAATCTCATTTTTAATTGTTTTCTTGCCCTCTGGGTTAACTTTTGGTCATTTTTTTCTTTTTTAAACTTTAAATATCTTTATCATCACAGCTATTTCTCCATGCAATTTGTAATAAGAATGTTCATACGAATATGCTTCTTCTTCAGGCGCAATTAAGTCTGTTTGAGTTCATTCCACTCCCTTTCTTTGGCATCTTACTGCATTTTATTTTTTAATGTGAAACTCATTTAAATTTGTTTTCCAAACACGGCTTCTTTATAATGCCTGTAGCTTTTCCATAAGCTTTCAGAGCCATTAATCCCCCAAGACCTACACGGGGGATGGGCTGCTTTAAGTTGGTGCCTGTTGACCACATCTTCCCTTTCACCAAAGAGGAGAAGCCACGTTTGACGCCCAGGGCTCATGTGAGAAAGACTTTTAGCGTCACCCTGTCATAATCTGTGCTAAATTAAGGCTTAGGTACCCAATGCAAACTTTTCTGAGTAATTGGAAGGTGTAAAATTAGGCATTTTATTTGGCTATAACCTTTAAAAGGAAACCATCTAAGGAACCGAAGGTCATCCTCATGGATCCAAAGGCAAAGCTTCCTTTCTTCACCACTCCTGCAGATGTCTCATGGGGCTAACGGAGTAGCACGTGTGTCTCCACGCATGTGGAAGGCACAGCCCACTGTCCTTTAATGTGTTCTTTGGAGAAGCTCTAAACTGCATAGGAGATAAAGAGGGAGAAGGAAAAGAAAGTGGAAAAATGAATGAATAATAGAGAAAAACCCTAAATCTTTGAAAAATATAGTGACTTTAAAAATGGATAAATAGCTACATGAATTCATAACTATTAGGGAAGCATGTCTACCCACCACAACCCCCCCAAAAAATAAAAAGCAAGCAAGCAAGTGCTTAGCAGAGACTGTTTCAGGGTATCGCGGAAAGTGTTTCACACTTAGGGATATAAAAGAAACTATTACAGAGTCTTTGATTATGGAAGCAGCATCAATAACCCACAAAGAAACTCTTCATCGACTGAAGAAAATGCAGGTGAACGCAGGTCTGGCTGCTTGCCACGACAAAAGCCAGACTCCTGAGACAGGTGCTGGTGAGAAAGAGAGCGGTCTATTCAGGTGCCTGTAACTTAAGAAGACGGGGACTCTTGTGCCAGCGCCCCTCTCCTCATCTCAGCGCAGGCCGGGGGTTTACAAGGAGGTGGAGGGGAAGCGGAACAAGATCAGGAAGGGAGCAGAGGGGGTGTTGACAAGTTGCCTCTGTGCTGAGAAGCACAGTCCAGCCCAATAAGGACCTGGACGCAATAGTTGGGGTGCCTCTTCCTGGTTTTCACCACCTTAGCTTTACGTTACCCTGGTGGTGTGGTGGAAGGGCCAGCAGACCTCCCAGAGCTGGGATGCCTGACAGTGGGAGGTTTACCTAGTGAAGTTAGTTCCTAGAATTCGTACACAAGATGCTTTTTACCTACAAGCTACGTAGGAGCCAGCCAGCACTTCCAGAAACAATGTCAGAGGAATGGTGTGGTCGATTACAGTTCCCCACGGTTACAGAAACCAGAGTCCAGGAGATAGTCACTAACTCATATTAACCAAGACAAGCTTTTCAATTTTGTTCTCCACCGAGTCATAGAAGCCAATGCCTTGGTAGTGCTGGGTTTACCGCTATTCTCCATGTCACACGTTCAGTGACATGATAAGGTCAAGGACAAGATAATGACGGAAGAAACAACATGAACAATATCTTGCTCTACACATGCACACAGCATGTCTTCATAAAATCAATGAACTTCAGAGTGGGAATGGAGCTGAGTAAGCAATTAATCCAAATTGCTTATTTTACACATGAGGGACCAGAGGCTGCTCCTGAACCAGCCACTTTGACACAAAAACAATCAAGACTTAACTTCTTCAGTATCCTAAGACCTGAAATGCTTAAAGTGGAGGGTGAAGGTTTAAATATTTTCAGGAGAACAATGAAGCTTGCTCATGCTCTTGGTTGGACAAGTTATATTGAAAAAGGAACCATTAGAAACAAAATTAATTGCACTCAAAAATTTTGTGAGGCTCTGGTAAATAAGGCATTTGAAATTACATACTCAGAGAATGGTACTTGAGTCTCCTCCACACAACTTCTGGTTGTCTAATAACTTGCATCTTATGGAGTAAACAGTTCGGGGAGCCAGCATAACTGGTGGTTATTGGAAGTGGTCAAGAATCAGGTAAAGCCAGGCGGAATCTATGGACCATAAGTACCCCCCCTCAACAGCTCCTGTTCATGTTACTCTTGGATGGCCTTTCTCCCTTTAGCTTTTCCTTTTCTACAGGGCTAAAATACAAATTACCTAGATCTACCTTCTATTCCATGGAACGCGAGGTAACTTTCTAATTGAAGTGCACAAAGTTAGAACTCAACTTATTCATGAGGCCATGTTATGCTCTTTTAAAACTGATGCCTGGCCCAGAGGTGGCCTCTGAAAATGGCGAAGACAAACTTCATAGTTTCTGTGAAAGTCAAGATCACGATCTGCTTAGATGGCCTCCGCAAAACTCACCCAACCTTACATCCACCTTCTTCTCTGACGAGAGACTGAGGCGGGCTCATGATTAAATTATAAATTGTGCCTGCTAATTTCCCCATTAGCAAAAACATGTTGACACGAGTATTTGTCCACTCCTAGTAACACTCTACAGACCACCACCACAAAAACAGAGATGGCCAGGATTTAGTTTTGAGGTTTTCTGGGGCTGGATGAAAGAATATGTCGATCCCAAGTCAGAGTGTTCCAAATTCCGAGAGCGGGAGTCAGGTCACATTCTCCGAGAGACCTGCCGGTCCTGTGGGAGTAGCCCCTGGTGCCTGGCCTGGATCATCAATTCGTCTCTGGAATAGCTAAGCAGGCGCAGAAAGGGATTTGAGATTTAAGGACACACGGGTACAGGAAACTGCGGTTTGGGAAAATGCGTTGCCATCTAAGGAAAGAAGAAAAAGATGAGGGCCGTCTCTCGAATTTCTTGGCACCAGCTCTGTATTTGGAGGGCTGGACTATAAAAGCGCATCCCCTACAGCACTTTGGGAGTAGGGGTGTGTGTGCACCTGAAAAACGGGAGTGAATTATTCAGGTAGGCTGGGGTTATTAGCAGGAATTACATTTTGCTCAGAGTGATTAAAAACTGCCGCATGACCAGGCCTTTTGCAAGTTTGAACTTGTCTCTCTGCTGTGAAAGCAGGACCTGGAGGTCAGCAGTGCAGGGTATCTGGTCACCTGCTCTTGGAAACCTCGGAGGGCAGGCTGTGCCCTTGTCATCATGGTTCAGTGTTGCCACAGAAAGGACGGACAAAGGCCACGGTGGGTGAAGGACCTGTGACAGACCAGGCACACTTCTCTGGGTTTTCAGTTTTTCTGTGGTTTACAACCACACGGAGTGGGCTGGAGGGATGGCATTCTCCCAAATCTAGGATGGTTCTAAGGGGCTCTCAGTTACACATGCGGCACCTTTTTTCCAGGAGAGCTTCTGGTTTGAAAATTTGATTTTTCAGTAACAGTTTGAATTGAGTATTATTTTGTGTGCAGCATGGTGACTAGGCCATCGGTACCCAGCATCCCAGCATTATCGGCTATATTCCCATGCAGGACTTTACATCATGTGACTGTTTTATAGGTGCCAATGCTGACTTACTCCCCTCACCCTCTCCCACCCTGTCTCCCAGTCCTGCTCTGGAAACCATCGATGTGTTCTCTGTATCTGTGAGTCTGTTTCATTTTGCTGGTTCTTTTCTTTTGTTTGTTAAACTCCATGTATAAATTAAATCATATGCTATTGTCTTTCTCTGGTTGACTTATTTCCCTTAGCATGATACCCTCTCTAGAGGTCCATCCATGCTGTTGAAAATAGTAAAATTTCATTCTTTTTTATTCCTGGGACCATTGCCGAGATGAATAATTGTTTAATATGTATTTTTCCTACTTTAAGAGGTTTTAAAATATGTGTTGTAATTAATGATTAAAAAGGTGCAAAGAGACAAAGGCACAAAGACAACTCAATGGAAAAATATTTTCAACACATATTTTAATACTTAGACATCTATGTAAATAATAAACCTAGATATACACATTATGCCTTTCACAAAATTGACCTCGTCTCTAAAAGGATAGGAGACACAACTGTGAAATGCGAAACTATAAAACTTCTAGAAGAAAACATAGGAGAAAATCAATGTGACCTTGGGTTTTATGATGATTTTTTTAGATACACACCAAAAGCACCATCCATGAAAAAACATACAGTTAAATTGAACTTTAATGAAATTCAAAATGTTCTCCCTGTAAAGACAGCGGTTAAAAGAATAAATAGACAAGCTGAGGACTTGTAGAAAATATTTGAAAAACATAAATTAATTATACCTTGAATATACAAAGAACTCTTAAATCTCAACCCTATGGAAACACCCAAATTAAAATATGAGCTCTGGCTGGTGGCTCAGTGGATTGGCACCAGCCTGTGAACCCAAAGGTCACTGGTTCAATTCCCCAGCCAGGGCACGTAAGCAGGTTGCAAGCCAGGTCCCCAGCCAGGTCCGTGGCTGGAGGCAGGTGAAAGGCAACCATAGGTCGATGTTTCTCTCCCTTTCTTACTCTATCCCTGCCCTTCTCTCTAAAAATAATGAATAAAATCTTAATAAATAGATAAGTAAGTCAATAAATAAATAAAAGATGGAGATTATCCTTTAAAAATAATAAATAAAATATGGCAAGAAATCTGAACAAAGAGGGTAATGCAGAGGGTACATGCAGATTGCGACTGAGCGTGGGGAAACACACTCAGCATCTTGCCGTGAGGGAAATGCAAACTAAAATTATAATCAGATACCATCATCCCTATTAAAATGGCTAACGTCCAAAAAACTAACCACCCCAACCACTGGCGGGAATGCAGAGTAACAAGAGCTCGCGTTGCTTGTGGATGTGCAATATGGTATAACCACTTTAGAAGACAATTTGGCAGCTTTGTGCAAAGCTAAACATTATCTTACTATATGATCCAGCAATTACGCGACAAAAACTAGCATGCAAAATGCTACCAGGAGCTTCATTAACAATAGCTAGAAGCAACTGAAATATCTGGTACGAGGTGACTACATGACTGCAGTGTGGGAAGTACACGTAGTGAAATACCCTTCCACAGGAGAAGGAATGGACTATGACAGCAGGTGCAAATCTTAAATGCATATTATTAAATAAAATTATTCAGTGTGAAAAAGCTCCATTCAGCATAGTTCTGGCTATATGACATTCTCTAAACAGAGCGGTGGTTGTCAGGGGCTGAAAGAGGGTGGAAGGTTTAAATAGGTGAACATTATAAGGAAAAATGCCATTTTTATCATACCTGACACAGTTTTTATTTTTTGTTGGGGGTGGTGGCGGTAAATTATTCTGTATGGTATTGTAACATTGGATACATAATGTTATGATTGGGTGCCTGTTAAAAGTGTATACATTCATTACAATTCATGAACTGGAAAGAAGATTGGATAGTCTTGTATCTGTAAGCTATACATCATATATTTATCTTAAAAAGCAGCACATTTATATTTTAGAAAGTTAGGAATTGATTGGTTATTGGGCCATTCTTTAATTCTATTAAGTGGAAATCTCTCTATTTTAGAGAATATGGTATTGACTGCCTAGTTCTTACTTTCAATCTTTGTCTCCAAGACGATTTTGATGGCTTTTAAACACGGAAACACAGCACAAGTTCTTGGACTTCATTCACCTTTCTAACAGTGAATTTCGCCTATACTTCCATGCACTCTGGACTTCAGAGTTGTAAATTTAATTTAGAAAAATAATGATCCTCAAAAGCATTCAAAGCATAATGATCACATTGTAAAACAATTATTTAAGCGCTATAAAGACGGAAAGAAAAGAAAGGCAGAGTTCTGTGGGAAATGTGAGCTACCTTAAGGAACCCCGGCCAGAAGAAAGAAAGAGACGCACTGAGAACACATTAAGGGCCAGTCTGGAGTAAACATGCACTCTGAAATACGTGTATATCGTCATCGATGTTCTGTGATTTGATTATGTTGAAACAGTAGATGAAATACTCATGTCTTTAGCCACTTACATTTCTATAGTCCCAGCTATTCTCAAGAATTATCACCCATCCTTTCCATTTATGTCACAGGCAAGAAGAGGACCCAGTGGGTGACCTATGTTCTCTCTAATATAACAGTGGCAGACAGTGACCTGAGGTCATTCCATCAAACATATTCTCTGTCATTATTATGATAGAATATAAATACATTTGATGTCTTAATTGTTATAAAGATCTCTGCGTTTTCTGCAACAATAAAATATCCATGAGTTTTGGATAATAGGTGGGAATACGTGCATGTTTTAATGAAAATTGGCACTATCAAAATGACTTTATTCCCCTGATTTAATCTTTCTTCAACAACCATGAGGCAGTGACATAAAATTCCTCAGTAAAACAAACCCATTTCTAATAGGGACAAATAATTAAGGGCAGTAAAATGGCTGAATATATTCCTATCTTATTGTATAAGGCTTTTGAAATTGGCTGTGCTTTCCAATCTACTCATTTTATGATTTCCAAATCCCTTCTGTGTACATTTGACTAAAACACGAAGCTCAAAAACAGAAACAAGGCTTGATTTTCTTGGACCCCAGTGTCTTCCTGAATTATGTTCCCAAGAATTACCATCTTCACAAATCTAATACTGTTCCAACAAATGTTTTCATTCCTATCTACCCACATCATCTGTGACCCCAATAAATCTCCAGTCCTAAGATAATTGAACTAAATTGTTTCTGATGTTATTATGAAACACAGCTGAATAGGATCAGTATCTTATGTTCAGACACTCTGTTCTCTAAACTCTTATCCCTAAATTTCCTGTTTCTGTTCTCCAGCACACCCTTACCAATACATTTTTCCAACAAACTCCAATCCATTAACCCAATCACCTTTTCATGGTCCCATCCCATGAAATCACCATCCCAATTAGCTCCTCATTTCTTTTCTTACCCAGCTTATGTTTCATAATCCATACCGTAATCAACTTTTGTCCTTCTCCTTTGCCTGGCAAGTTGACATATCACTGGAAAAAAAAAAAAAAAAAAAAAAGAACGAAGACCCTCCCTGTGCCCCATGTTGAAATCTACAAACTTAATTGCCTCTAGATTGATAGTTTCTGTCTTCTTTTTCTTTCATTACTTTTTATATTACTTAAATAATGGAATTCCTGCTCTCATGCCTGAATTTCATCCATCTCATGTAACTCTGCCCTTCTTTACTCAGTAATAATTGTATATTCTCTCCTATCACCCCCAATAGCTTAAAAACACATTGGATATACCCAATATCCATCTTAAAAGAATCTTCTCCTGATTCCACATTTCCCTCCAGCTATGGTATTTTTTGTTTTTGTTTGTTTGGATGCTGTTTTATAAAACAATCTTCCGTGAGTGGTTTCTATTTGCTACTTCTGTTTCCTCTCATTCTTTGTTTTCTTTTTTAAAAATTGTGTACTTTGAAGCAATTTTAAATTTGTCAAAAAATTTCAAATACCAATAGCACGTTTTCTGAATCATTTGAGAGCATATTGCTGGCTGAAAGCCCATGACATCTGGATACTGTAGCGTGAATGTCCTAAAAGCAAAGATGGCCTCCTGCATACTCATAAATGATGCTCTAAATGAGTGATATACTGCATTCATCTGATCCTCTGACCTCAACCAGGTTTTAGCAATTGTCCATGTAAATGTGGTTTGCAACAAAAGAATCCAATTCAGAATCGTATGCTGCACTAACTCGTTCTGTCTCTTCAGTCTACTTTAACCTGGAAAAATTCTCCATTCTTCTCTTGACTTCCTGACCTTACTAGTTTGACAAGCCTTCTTAGAAGGAAACTATTTCTATGAGATTAGAGCCCCGCCCTTATGACTGTAAAAGTCTCAGCCCTACACACAGACACTCTGGAATTTCAGAGTCCAGCATAGAAACTTGGGACTCGCAACATTCGATCCATTATACCCACCCACGGTCCGTCCTCCTCATGAGGCCCTGCATCCCCATCCTGGGCCACTGTGCCTCCCCAGACTCCACCCCGCTGTGAACACCTACCTTGATCAGCCCTGCGTATAGAATTTTGGGCTAAATTTTTGGGGAAGAAAAGGAAGGAGTCTCTCTGTCTTATAATTTATTCTTCCTCTCCTCTGTCTCCCTTAGGTGCATCCTGAAATGACCACATAACACATAAATAGAACGTTTTCAGGACTGACATCCGAATGTGGGGCTCTGCCTTCTGTCCCCCACAGCCCTCCCACCAGAGGCAACAGGCTGACAGAACCTGCTCATTGGGTGGCCCCGGGCCTCACTCTCATGTCCTTTAGATCTTGGCTTAGAGTCACTCTACATGCCAACCTCCCCAATGAACTTCTGCAAATATCACATCACAGGCACTATTACTTTCTAATTAGTTACATGGACTTTCTGATCATAATTATCTATCTATTCATCCAACATCATCATCATCATCATCTATCATTTACCTATCATCTCCAATATCCTGTGTGACAAAAGAGCTGTCCACGTGGTTGTATGTGTGCATTTTGTTCATTTACTCTTTCTTTATGGTTTTTTCTCTACGGCTCAGAACCATACAAAGTAGGTACTTAATCAAATTCATTTGTATAAAAAGCATTTTTCATGTGATGAAGATGAAAAGCATTGAAGCAGAGCCGCCCTTCACCATAGCACCTGGCTGTGCATACAGACCAGGTTCACAGGTGTTGGGGGGCTGGGAGCCCTTGTGTTGGGGTTCAGTGACTTAGTGCTGAGGGGAATGGACAAGTATGTGGGGTAAAGTCAACCCCACCCATGAATTAAGGGGACCAATGGCCATAGAGGGTAGACAAAATACAGACAGAGATATGCATAGTTCACGATCTGAGTTGAGAAACAGAAAACTGGAATAACATGAAACCAAAGAAGGCTGCATTTGCCACAAAGGAATTTCCCAGAGAATGGCCAGTTTGCTTTACAAACAGTAAAGCAAAAAGACCTTTCAAAAAGCAATTGAAAAACTAAAAATCAGAGTACCAATACTTTGAAAGACAAATATCCAACTTAAAAATAAGAAGAGATGCAAAGTAAGAAGTAAGGAAATTTGAAGAAATAAGAGTTATAAGACATGAAACTATTTTTGGTAAGAAAGCAAAGCAAGGATCAGTAATTTAAGAAGCGCTCTTCAACCTACAAGTCCTGTACGTGCATCTCAGGACGAAGCCTAGGACACACCAGGTTCCTGGTGGGCACAGGGGGTAAGGTGGCAATTCCAAACATATGGCAAAACTTATTTTTAAAAGACTTCTTGAATTCAAACAGTTTTACCCATTCCTGCAGGGAATCTAGAGTCAGAAGGAAGAAGCCTCACCAGTTAGTTTCACAGACGCACTTGAATATGAAGAATTTTAATTGCATGCTGGAGGCGGAAATAGGACCTTCTGGTGGTTTGAGGTCACCACCTCAGGAACTGGGGGTCCCAGGGAAAAGGTGGAGGTAATTCAAGTTTTGAAGCTAGAACTGGGGCTTGGGTCCCGGCTTTGGGGCGCCGATCCCCGGGGCCACAGGGCTGGTCCTGCGCTTTGGGGCGCAAACCTCTGCGCCGTCGGGGGTGCAGACCCGCAGCGCAGCCCCTTCCCGTGCCCGGGACCCTGCACAGTTGTCCTCAGCTGCTGTGCAGAACGGGCCCTGCCTGCAGGGAAACCCCACGACCCAGAAACGGGGGAACCGCCCCAGGGAAATGAAGCCACGTAGGAGCCGCTCCTGTCCCTTCCTTAACTTTCAGGGTCCCTCCAGGGTCCCCCAGCGCTTCCAGAGCCTCCCCAGGGCCGGGTAGCAACAGAAACGCGGTCTGCAGATCCCTGGCCTCAGGTGCCCCGCAGGGCCGGGCACCAGGGTGGGAGCGAGGCTAGGGGATAACCCGCAGCTTCAACAATCCACCCGGACACCCACCTAACGGAGCCCCGGTTCCAGCGGCCTGAGTCCCGGGACACCATCGTCCCGGGAACGCAGGCGGCCCTCTAGTACTCTCTTTACAATGCTTTCCAACAGCGGATACTGCGCTAGATGCGCACCCGATTCCGAGCAGAAGGGTGACGGCGAAGAACGTGTGTTTCACTGACGCCAGAAATGATGGTGCTGAGGTAGCCACAGACGCCAGGTAAACCAGTCACTAAAAATAACCAAGATTATAGTGGCGAGCGTCCGTTCAGCCTCCTCCCTAATAAAGGGCGCCGCTCCCTTTGCCAGGCATTCTGCTTCCCATCCCTTCCCTCTTCCAAAGACCCCCACCCCCTGGTAGTCGGTGGCCGCGGGCTCTGCGGGAGCTGAAAGGAGAAAGGGGGATGCGGGGGGCCGGCAGGTGAGGACATGAACCCAGTGTCTGAACCTGGGCCCCTGCACAGCCTACCCAAGGTTCCGGGATCCTACAGATGACAGCTAAGTCCCGAGACGTGCGCTAGACGTGGATCAATTACTGCTAATACTCTGTCTAAGCAGCATGCTGGATCCGGAGACCCGAGCCCCGGCCTTTGAAGGGCATCCTCCTCCTCCCCACCCGGGCGTGGAAGGCAGGAGGGCCGGGTCGCTAGCTGCCCATGTCCCTGCTCCTGCACGCCCCCTCCCCCGTGGGCCCGACGTCCTCATGGAGCTCTGGGCTGTCACGATGGGAGCCTGCTTCTTCCTGCACTCCCACCCCCGCGGCTTCCTGAGGTGAGACTCAGGTCGCGGTGACTGGGACCTGGGCGTCTCAAATGCTGACAGGGTCTTCTATGCGCCCACGGACGATGCGTGCTGTCTGCTGCGTGGGGGCCGCATCTTCCTGAGGGAACCTCGTTTGGCTTTTCCGTGGGTCACGGGGAGAGACCGTGCAGCTGCCCCGCGTGGCCAACGTTGGAAGAGGGGCGCCAGCGCGTGGCTCCCAGCGTGGAGGCCTTTCCCACTACCTTTGCGCAGTTTCAGCCTGTGGTTGGAGCTGTTGGTGGGTGAGGCTGGCACCTGTGATGGGCTGTCATCTTCGTAGGCATGATGGGAGAAGAAGCCACGGCAGAGACCTCTGAGCATTCGGGTCCTCTCTGGACCCCGCTGGCCAAGAGTGGGCGTGTGGGGACAAAGCTATTGCAGACCAAAGCAAGGTCCGGGCCTGCGGCTGGGAAGCAAACCAAAGTCCTGTAATTGAACAGACCGAGGCAAGAAATACCATTCACGAACTTTGAGAGCGAACACACAGCCAACGTACTCAGGGACAACTTGCACAGTTGCCATGAAAGCTGGGCCTTTCCCATCATTCCAGCCTCCAACAATGACACAAAGCACTGCACACAGCGAAATGCAAAGCAGGACAGAACAGCGCAGAAAGCAGAAGACAGTACAGGGATCACGAAAAAAAAAAAAAAAGCTGGCCCTGTACCTGGGATAAGAAAGTGAACACTGCTGCCACCAGGGTTTCTCAGCGTGAGGACAGAAATGTCCCTGACGCTCAATCCTGGCTAGTCACCGGCACCCACCGAAAATGACGGTCACGTGTGTCTCCGATGAAAGACCATTCTCTCTGCTTACAGAGCTAACTTGGACAGCCTGAATTTTGCTAAGGTTTTCCTATAATTTCTATCAGTTTGGAAAGACACATGCATTGGAAGAGCCCTGCAAATAAGATCATTATTTGCTATTAGGAATGGGGATTTCGTGGAGTCTGAACGACTGCAAGAGAAAAGAGGTTTATAGTGAAATGCGAATGACTTTGGGTACGTAGTGTGAGTTAATTTCTGAAGAAAAAGGCAGTTCTCCAAGGCTCCGTACTGTTAAGGCAGATATGATTCATTTCAATTCATTGGTAGAGGAGATAAACATGGAAAATTTGTTTACTGATTTGGGGGAGTGCATGCAATTCAATGCTGAGGGAAAGTATGGAATCAGATATGATCTTATTTCAAATGATACTCCCACCCCTAAGAGCTAATAAAGTTGAGTGTCTTTTCATATATTTGCTGGCTGTTTGTATGTGCTCTTGAGAAGTGTCTGTTCAGGTCCTCTGACCATTTTTAACCAGATTGATTTTTGTTGTTGTTGTTGAGTTGTAAGAATTCTTTATAGATTTGGGATATTAACTCCTTTTTGAGGTGTTGATTGCAAATGTCTCCTCCCATTTGGTGGGTTGCCTTGTTTTTTCCACTGTGCAGGAGCTTTTTCGTTTGATAGAGTCCTATTTATTTTTACTTTTATTTCCCTTGCCTTTGAGGTCAGATTCATAAAGCCTTCCCTGAGGCCAAGGTCCATAAGTTTGGGACCCATGTTTTCTTCTATGTGCTGTGTTGTTTCAGGTCTTACATTTAGGCCTTTGGTATATTTTGACTTAAGTTCTGCATATGGAGACAAGTAGCCCCGTAGTTTCATTCTTCTGCAGGTGGCTTTCCAGTTTTCCCAGCACCATTTCCTGGAGAGGTTTTCTTTTCTTCATTGTCTGCCTTCGACTCCAGCGTGACTCCAGTTGGAATGCAGGGGCCCCAAGCAGGGGAGCTGCTACAGGTTTGTGATAGTTTGAAAAACCACCCGGAGGAGCAGCGAGTGTGGACGGGCATTTATCAGTCCCATTACCGGGGGGTGTGCATAGGGTGGCAGGTTTGGGCAACAGAGGCTGGGAGAGACCCCACAGCCTGCCTGCAGCCTTGGGGCTCCTTACAGGGTTAGGAGGGGATGCGGGCATCCGGGAGGAGCTGCGGGAACTGTGAAAGTGTTACAGGTTTGTGATAAACACCTGACCCTGGACATGCAGGGCTCGTGGGAGACCACTCTCGTTCTTCCTTATGGCTTCTGGCCTGGAGCCTGCTGGTCTCTGAGGTGGAGGGGCCATGCCCTGAGCTGCCCTATACCAATAAATTTAACAAAATGAAAAAAAAAAATGCACTTTCTTCTTTATCTTTCTAATTTTCATAGTGCCCATTTGGGAGGTAAAAAGCCTACAACAAATCCTTACCTCCTGCCGCTTAGATATTTAAGGAAATATCTTAAAAGGCCTGTTTTAAAGATCGTCTTTAGTTTCAAACATTTTGAAAGACTCAGAAATTAAAATGCAGTATAAAAGAAGGGTAACATGGCCCTCGCTGGGATGCTCAGTTGGTTGGGGCTTCGCCTCACACACCAGCAGCGTAGGGTTCACTCTGGCCAGGGCGCATACTGGGGTTGCTGTCCATTCCTGGCTCAGTGTGTGTGGGGCAACTCATTGGTGTTTCTCTCTCACGTCTTTCTCTCTGTCCCTCCATGCTCCCTATTCCCTTCCCTTCCCTTCCTTTCCCTTCCTCTTCCTTCCCTCTTCCCCTCCCCTCCTCCTCCTCCTCCTCCTCCTCCTTCTCCTCCTTCTTCTCCTTCTCCTCTCTCTCTCTCTCTCTCTCTCTCTCTCTCCCTCCTTCCCCCTTCCTTTCTCTCTAAAATCAATAAACACATCCTTGGGATAAGACTTTTTTTAAAAAAGTGGAATAGCGTGTACATAAAACACAGTAATAAACGGCAAATGACAGTGATTTTCAGGGATACAGCCTTGACTTCATCCTCTTGGTTAGCATTCACTCTTGGTAAAGGTTTGGTTTTTTTCACTAGTCTCTGTTACCAACTGTGACACTAACAGGGCTTAATTTCTCTTCAAAATTCTTGTAGGCCTATTTCCTGGCCATTGGAGCAGTCTTTTGAGGCGGGAGGAGTTCCTTTGGATTGACCAACTTTTCCCTGAAGCATTGAAAATTGGTTGCTTCCGCTGCTTGCTATTATGACAAGGTAGAACCTAATTTCAACACGAAAGTGAACTGGAGGGACTCTTCGCTGTCTTTCGAAAGGCTACTCCCCACGTGGGTGCGGCCCACCCAGCAGAGGTGGGGCAGCTGGGATGTGGAAGGACTCCCCATGCTCCTGGCGGTGGGACCCGCCACCATGGGACAGGTAGGACGTGCAGGAGTGATGCGCTCTCCACTCCAGCTCTGTATGTCCGAGTTCCTTCCTCCTTCCACTGCTAGACAGGTCACCACCCAGAGCCAGCTCGTTTGTCACTGCTTGGTGCCAGAACCTCTTGAGCCGGGACCTTGGAGCCACTGGGAATGATGACAGTGACAGGACTAGCTGCCAGCCAGCCCAGGGGCTGAGCACACAGTTTCTGGGTGTCCCCTTCCTGTAACTCCCTGTCCAGCAAAAGTGGTCTGACAGTGTGAAAACTGCCATAAATCCCTGAAGGGATACCCGATTATACATGGCTGACCAGGCAGTATCGGCTCGAAAGAGGGGTGTAGTCTCCGATGTCCATATTATATAGGGTTCGTTAGGCTACAATGCATCTTTAAACAAAATGGATGTGTCCATGTCTGGCATCCCAAGAACTGACCTTTCTGCCTATTATGTTTGGATTTTATTGTGATCTGCGTCTGCATATAAATTATAGTAATGGATTTCCTAATTTTAATCCATTCTTAAAATATTTGGGGGGTCAGTGCAATGGTTTGACATAACATTGTAGACAATCCTCTAGTATTTTTCTTAGAATTTATACATCTTATGTGACTCATTTTTTTCCCTGCGAACTATTTATTGAGTTGTGTTGTGTGCACTATTCTTTTAAAAAATAAAACATGTAGCAACAAAGCCAATTGAAATGTGACAAGCTTTAGAAAATCTATTTGGTAGTTATTGGCTCATTCAAGATCTTACCTTTGTTTATTGTCTGTTCATGAAAGCTGAGGCAATTTGAATACTCTGGCTAAACAAAATAGTCAAGTATAATTTTCTAACTCCAAGCTGTTAAGAACTTTCCCCAAAGGCTGTGCTAAGATTAGTATAAATTTGCTTTAAGCCAGTGGGTGTGGCCCCTGTGTTTAGAGTTAGGATATAGTCTTCCTCATTTCTTAGTCACCCCGATAGAAAAGACCAATCGGATTATAGCTACTCTGCCTAAAAATTATTCCAAAGTCCTTATGGTAAACTCTGGGCTTCTGAGCTAATCACACCCAGGAACCAGGCAGCTTTGGCGAAGTTATATAGTTAACGCTTTTATATGTGGGGGAATCAACATTCATTTTTACTGGCCTATCTTCAGACTCTTTCTCCATGCCCACTGGCCCTTCTGTACTTCGTTTTATCCTCTCTTGCATGATCTTTGAACCATATCTTGAAAGGTCTTTTATTTTTATTCTTGTGTCATGACAATTAACGATCAACTCCATGTCTAAATAAAATTTTCAAAAATTCAAAAGTGAACATGTCATTTCTCCTTTCGAAGCCCCGACACTTCCCCTCTGCCCTTGCAACCACCTCTGGCTTCCTTCAGGCAGCACAGCGCAGACGGATCTTGAGCACGCGGCCCCCGCCCTGGGTGCCCGCCGTCCCCACGCACCCTGCACATACGTCTCCCAGCGTGCTCCGCTCTGCGCACCCTCCAGGCTCTCACCCCCTGCTGGCTTACGTCCTCCTTTTAGTCTCATTGCCTCCTCTTATGTTCTCTTTATATTCTCATGCCGTCTTCTTGGAATGCACCGTTTCCTGTCGCTAAACTGGAGACAGGCAACAAAGGCACATTGCTCTTTTTAAAAGCCCATAATGTATATGAACGCCAGTCCAATGTTTGGCATGTAATAGGTGCTTCATGTTTGTTTAAAAAATATAGTCAAACCTGGCTTGTGTGGCTCCGTGGATTGAGCACCAGGCTGCAAACCCAAGGGCTGCTGGTTCAATTCCCAGCCAGGGCACATAACCAGCTTGCAAGCCAGGTCTCCAGCCAGGTAGGTCCCCAGCTGGAGGCAGGTGAAAGGCAACCATACATTGAAGCCTCTCTCCTTTTTTTCTTTCCTCCCTGCCCTTCTCTCTGAAAATAATGAATAAAAACAAACTTTGTCCTGGCTAGTGGTTCAGTGGATAGGCGCCACACTGTAAACCCAAAGGTCGCTGGTTTCATTCCTAGTCAGGGCACATCACCAGGTTGCAAGCCAGGTCTCCAGCCAGGTCTGTAGCTGGAGGCAGGTGAAAGGCAACCATACATTGATGTTTCACTCCCTTTCTGCCTCTCTCACTTCCCCTCCCTCTAAAAATAATAAATGGAGTCTTAGAAAAATCTTAAAAATATAGTAACAAGAGAATAAGCAAAATAAAATGTACAGATTTTCTGAGCAATACAATGGAAGATGTGGATGAATGGAACCTATTCTATATTTATATGAAAACATATCATGTTGGCTCAAGCAAGCTTGTGTAATAAACACAGACACAAAAATTATTTAAAAAGGTTTTGAAATTAAGAAAAACATATTCAAGAGTTCATCTGGATGAATAAATACAAAAGAAAGGTAAAAACATTTAAGAAGCAATATCGGGGTGTTGTAGTCTAACCAGAAACTAAAATAATTCAAGTGTGTCTCTCTGGTAGCAATGAACAGAAAAATTAATTTAGTAGAATAAAACTTTTAGAAATGACTCTGGGCATAAATAGAATTGGCTGAAAATAGCAGCGTAAATCAGGGCTGTGATAACTGAACAACCAACTGTAAAGGGATTGAGTTCGATTTTCAACTACTGTACATAAAAGCAAACAATTATGTTTAAAAAATGGAAGCATCTGTAATTGAATTCTCACTCCCTCATTGGCTAGAGGATGGTTTTTAAAATAAGACACTAAATGCAAAAAACATGTATATGTAAAATAAAAGATATGAGTACATGTTTTAAAATATGGCAGAAACTGCACAAATTAAGTTACAAGACTGTCTACCCATCATCTTCAGAGGTAATTCCCAAGGACATGCTGGCCATTGGGCTGATGTTCCTAATGGTTCATCTTTTTCCCTGCTAGCCCGGAAAATGGAGACAATGCAGCATCACTCAGGTGTGACAGCTGGACTTGACACTTAAGCCAAGAGCTGTTTTCCTGCGCCACCTCCCACTTGTCCCCACCCCTGGGCTTTCCCGGGTGTAGCAGCCGTGATGAACTGGTGGCATTCTGGGGACTGACTGCCTGTCCCCGCTGGCAGCTGGGCTGTGCCATCACCACCACTCCCCTGGTGCCCTGGGCGAGGGTGAAGGGATGCACTCAGACACCCGGTGTTTTCAGAACCAGTTGTTTGAAGATCATGGGGGTGCCTGTATTAACCCCACCACAGATGACTTAGCCTGCTTTCACATTTTAATTACGGGGCCACACTTCCTTTAGAAATTTTTCGTTTGCCTCCAAATCACAAAAAAGCAGAAGAAGATGCCGAAACACCCTGTGAAGTCAGGAATCTTTCATCCTTGGATGTATCTCAGGAGCCTAGAGGAAAGGGCTGGTTCAGAGAAGAAGCTTATGCAACATGTGTGGGTGAATGAAGACATGTTTCTGTGCTTCATCGTAGAGAAGTCTACCTGCTAGGGGGATGCAAACATGTCCAGATGCTGACATCTGACAGAGTAGGTCGGGCCTCATCCTACACGTGCTGGAATGTTGATATTGCCCGCACTGTCTTATTGTTTCCCTTTCCAGTGACACAAGTGAAATATTAATTGTAGAGAATACATGGCGGGGTAATACTTTGATACCTTTTTTCTTAGTTAATGAGTTAATCTGATCTATTTCTCCCACCCTGCACATTTTGAAAATTGGCTTCCATGGACTCTTTATTTTATGTTGTCTTGGCCTTTTGAGTGTTCTGGATGGAAGCTTCCCCACTAGGGATGTTAACGCAGCATCTTGCACTTGTGCTGAAATAAATTCTGAAGATTGTGGGTATTTGTGGAAATTTCGGCATATTAGAAGCATGTAATTGAGATAAATTTACTTCCTAGTTAAGTCTTCTACCCAGGGCCAAATAATGCTTCTAATCATTTTTATTTGTTTGCTTTGTTTGCTTAACTTAATCTGTTCCTGGATTAAAGGAATATCAGTGATAAAAATGATTTTCCCATCATGTCTCCTCCGGCCTATTGTTACCACTTCCACACCCCTTTAGGAGGAATCCTTTTCATTACTCCCCAACTTTATTCAATTTTGGGTTAATGCTCATTGTAAAAAGTTCTTGGCTTTGATTAGGCAATCATTAAAATATGAAAAAATGAAAGGGAGATAGAAAAGATAATACTGGTTTTGTGGGAGCATTGCCTTAGTTATGAACATATTTTGTTCATCCCCTGCCTTCCTGGATTCTTAACTCCCTCAGAGCTCAGTGATTTCACTCCTTGGAACCCGGGTAGTGTGGTTGGTGCCCATGGGCACATCTTATAACTCTGTTTCTATCTTCTGGGGAAGGTTGTGCTTTGATTGGCACTCAAATCTGACTTTACCAGGACTGATCATTAGCTTAACAACCAGTGAATCAAACAGCAAGTCTCCAGCCAGCGTGGGGAAAAGTTGAATTAAATGAGTATTTTAATATTGCTCAACTGCCTCCCATTTGAAGTACAAAAGAGGGAAATGTTGGTTCAACACTTTAATTGATGCACTCACTCATCAAGTGTGCACTGAATGCTCACAACATGTGAGTTGCACTGCCGGATACCTTGCATCATGATTTTCACTTTCAAACTATCGTATTTTGGGACTTCCATGTAGCACAGTTAATTGAAAAAGGCTACTTTATTTCTCTGATACGCTAGACGATTATTGACATAAGTGTTTTTATTTGTCCCCCCAAATATGCTACTTGTATTCTTTTACTAAGAAATGCTGAATTATTCTGTGCAGTTATTTAGCTCTTCTCTGGAAGTTTCTTCCATATTTAGATAGCTATCATTACAATATATCATTTTTGGAAAAAGAAAATTAGCTTTTGCCCAACACAGTAAATGAGCAAGGAATAGTTAGAATAATAAAAAGACTTAAAGCTTCATCTTGAGCAATAAATCCATTTGTCCATTTGATATTCCCCCCAAAGAAGTAAATAATCTCAACAGTCCCAAAGTATGTTAGGCAGCAAATACCTTCAACCGCATTTCTCCTTGGTTATTTTTCATTTTCTTCCTTGCTGTGTAGTCAGTTATAACATTCCAACTTGAGAAGATGAGTGATTATGCCTAGTTAATTTCGAGAGGGAGAGCGAGTCCCAGGCAGCCCAAATCACAAATCTCATAGATTAAAAACGGCTGAAACCTTATAAGATTTTCAAGGAAGAAATAGCCTATTTTTTTTTTTTTCTTTTTACCTTGTAGACAAGTCAGCCAAAGGGGCAATTCCTTGTTCACATCTCCCTGTCTCAAGTCTTGAAAAGCAGGCAAATTTCAAAGTGTCAAACCCAGAATGAGATTTGCGGCAGGTGCGTCAAGGGCTGCTCGGACGGTCCTCTTTGGTGTTTGAGAAAAAAACAGAACCATGTTCAGGGCGGGGTGAGCTGGGGTTCCTCCCTCTAAGTCTTTTTCTCATTATCCGAGGCAAAAAACACTGAAATTCTGCCGAGACGAGCTGGGGGCTGCGAGTTGGTGCCGATGGATGGGGTGGCTGGTCCAGGGCATGACGCCACGGAGAGCCTATGGTTTCTTTGGTGGATGTTGTGTTTGTCTTCGGCTCTCCCACCACTTGGGTGTTCCCAGTAATGGGGAAACGAAAAGGAAAGCTAACAGTAATTGCTATCCATTCCAATGTTCAGTCATTCCTCCCTGAAATCCCAGCCCGCTGGCCCTTTGTGACCAAACGCCTTGGTGCCCCTCATGCAGTCTCAGGGCCCGGACCTGTGACCTTGGCTCCAGCTGGCAGACTCACCTGGCGCCCGGCTCCGGGGCTTCTGCTGGAGCAGTTCCGTCTCTTGCTCCGCCCTCCTCTCATCTAGAGGCAGCCCACCCTCCCACTAATGCCACGGGGATGGTGCTATAAAACAACAGGCTATTTTATATTTACATCATGGTCCGAGAACACCTGACAGGTCTGCTTGCTGAAGAAGCCCTGTTAATAGTCTCCATGTGCAACTTGAGTTGGAAACCATGAGATACAACTTTAGGCTTTCATAATGTTTAGTTATTGACATGACAGAACACTGAATGCAGAGTCTAAGCAACATGACACATTGAAAAAGGGGTAATTGAGACCGGGACATTCAAGAATGCTCATCAAATATGTTAGAACCTCATTAATTCAGTTCCTTCCCATGGAAAAGAAAGTATAGGGCTTTAATTATTCATACGTTCAAATACTGTTTTTCCCCAGATTAGTCTGATTGAGAAGAAACCTACTTAGAGAAAACCCTGTATAAAAATACTCAAACAAACATTTATAAGGAGGCACTCAACGTGTAGGAATAGAAATTTAATTTATACATTAAAAGTCCTTGATACTTACTCTATGTTATATACAAAGTCTAAACAATGAGATCTAGGTCTTCCTAAATTATCTGATTTTATTCAAGGTGTTTCCCATATGTTACTTCTAGTAATAGATTTTCTAATTTTCTATTAGCAATGATAAAAACTGCCTTGAAAATGATCTACTAAAATATCCTTGTTTTAAATTCTTTTTCAGGATAGTTTCTCTCCTTTTGCTTGAAACTCAAATTCCTGTCTTAGGCAGCCTGCGTTTCCTGTCTCCATTTATGGGAGTGTTTCAGTTACTTTAGGCAGAAACAAAATTTCTTGGAGAAGTTCCTCTCAGCCTCACGGTGATCTGATCCCCAAGTTCATGAGTTCTGCTACCAGCTCACTGTGTCCTTACTATATATAATTGAAAATATTCCTGTGTCTGTCCCTGTCATTAGCACTTTTCATTTTACACGCCCGCGCACACACAAACACACACACACCCTAACTTTATTTACCACATGGTTTACATACTAAAAGAACTGGCCTCAATTCTGGAAGGTCTCCCTGTGGCTTGCAATCACAGAAACCAGATTCCTTCAAATGCGGTAGGGAGTCCTTTGTGATCAGCTCCCCCTTCCTATATTTTGGGCCCTTGGCCTGTCTCAGTTATACCTGCTCACCTGAATGAAACATTTTCATGCGTTTTCCCACTTTGAATGACTCCTCCAAGTGGTAAACTTGGTGTCATCTTTCAATAAACAGCTCAATCATCATCTCCTCTTGGATGAGCTTCTCTTTTCTCCCCCGGGATAAGCCAGTGGAGCCTAACTCCTGTGTGGCAAGGGTGTGCAATACATTTACCTGTCTGCATCTTTACCCTGTTGATTTAATGGTCTCTCAGCGCATAGCAGACCACCCGCCCACATTGACCGGCTGGTTGAATGCATGAATTCAGTATCTATCCTGCTTTAAAAAAAAAGATAACTAAGTTTATGTTATGATAGAAAGGGTTCCAACAAGGTATATCATTAAAAATGTTGATCTATCTTTCTGTCCCATTAGAATGTCACTAATATTTAGTGCTTTGTTCTTGAGGTTTAGTCCAATTTTTTTGAGAAAACAAACAACACATTGATGTACCAAAGTCAAAGGGAGCAAACTGGGGTGGGAGAGGGAGAAGGAAAATATCTCACATTTATGCCTCCACAATTCTTCTCTAATATGAGAGGTTCTCATATGAGTTTGAAAAAACTTAATTTTTTTCAATTTGTGCCTGAACATGATTTCTATTTCTAGCAGGCTCAAGGAATTCTTGCATTTGGGAGCATGACTCAGTACTGCCACTGTGCACGTGCTTTCAACAACTGCAAGTGACGAACCCCAAACCCCTCGAAAACTGACTCTGGATTTAAACACATTCACATTTGGGGACATTCATTCATAAAATTTTCATTAACTCCTGTAAGAATGATTTTCAAGGGGGCGTTGGCTGGTACCATGTTCCTTTTGTAATTACTGTTGGTCACAACAATATAGAGCTGATTCTCTACCTACCAAGGTCTGATCAATAGACATCAGCTAGTATTTAATCACCTATGTCAAATAAGGAGTGGAGAGCCTGCATGCATCAATGATTTCTACATGACATTTATATGCAAACTCTACGCATGTCACCAGCAGTGGTATACGATTTTCCTTTCTTTTCTCCCTGGGCACATTAAGCTGTGGATTTACTTCAATGAAACCTCCAGCCCTGCTTTTGGAAGAGTCAAGAATTCGCTTTCAGCCTTGTCTAACTGTCATATCTTTGTTCCCTCTTTCTCTGCTGATTAAAACCGAAAGGAGAGAGCTGACTCCCTCTGGTGGGGCTGCCATCTTGTTTTGCTCACCCAAGTCCTGCCTTACGCCTCCCGGGTGTCACCCAGTGGCCCCTGCTGAGTCCGCCAAAGTCTTTCCCCGAATTCCTTTGTCTGCCAGACTTGGTTCCACCTCGGTTTGGTGATAGGATGCAGAGCTAAAGTACAAGTGGTTTTTGAATGTGTGTAATGATCATTTCAACTCTAATTTGATATTCTAAAATTCAATGAACATCAAGGACAAAGTGAATTTCACCATTTTGAAAGCAAAATCATTCCTAGGTGGTAAGGGTTGTAAGAAATTGAAATTCCCTTTCACACATGAAAGCGAGAAGGAATTGCATTTATTAGATATTCTGTCCTACACTCAGATATTTCAATGCAGCCTGCAGGTCTTGAAATTGCCTTTAATTCAGTCTTAGGTTGAACTGTCAGAGGGGAGGTGGTGAGGAAAGGCGTTTTTACAAGAGCCCCTGGGTCCACTTCTCCTGGACACCATTCAGCACTGAGCACCAGGCTACGCAACGTGGGTAAGCACTCGCTGAAGGGTTTATTAAAGGTATGCTCTTGAACGACGGAAATCTAGAGAACCATTTTTAAAACATTTCCATTTAACGTCTTCTAATTTACAACCAGGATTTGTCATGGACGCCTAACTTGGCTTGTGGCCTTGTGCGAGTTTCAGTGCAGAAAAGGCATCATGAGCATCTTCGGTTGTAAACATGACGAGTACAGACTTTCTCAGAGTCGAGCCCAAATGTGGAAGTAATAGGGCAATAAATTACTACTAAGTAGCTGGATTAAAAAACATACACAACCACACTAAGCACTGCCTCCCAGAGTCCTACTGTGATCGTTTCTTTTTTCTTTCCTTTCCTTTTTTTGAATAATATATGGGCAATCATTCTACCCAGAACGATCACAGCTTGAGTTGAAATAATTGCTCTAATTTGTATGGCAAAGAAAGTGTGCTCATTTGTGCTGATAAAATGCAACTCGTGGCAACTCCAACCCCGCCGTTTTAATGCGATTCTGAAAGCTGTCTGCAATAAAAGGATGTGCTAGAGATGCGAAAGGCGGATGCCATCTTGTTTTTGTTAAGTTTTGGGGCAATTTAGCGGGTGGGGTAAAAGGCGCACTGGATTTTCTGATCACCGTTTTGTCATCCCCTAAATTTGTTTCCAGATGCAGCAGCTTCATTCTGTGGAGACTCACCAATGACTGGAGCACTTATGAGCTGCCACCCTGCAGGTTGTGTGTGACGGCACTTTGCACGGGCCCCTCACAAGTGGCTGCGTGACATCGCTGGAAGGTGAAAAATAAAGTCGCTGGTGTGTGGATCAAGTCAAATATTTCCACACGGTGGAATTCACGTGTAGGCTGCTCGGAAGGACATGCCAAGAACAGAAACCATGAAGGGTGTGCTTCACTTATGTGGCTCTAACATTCACACTAACAACTGAAATCACAGCTTCAACAGCCCTGGGGAAAAATGTTAAACTGAACGGTATCAAAATGTAAAGATTTTCTCTGGGATGATGGTGTTAACAGGCTAAAAAGACAAATCCCTGATTAGGAGGAAACCTTTGCAAATCAAACCTCTGATAAAGGACTTGCATCCAGAATATATACAGAACTCGTAAGAAACTCAAAACAAACAAAAACACTTTAAAAATCTGCTCTTTTTATGCTGGACAAATGTTCTAAACTGATATATCCCCGAAGATGTACAAATGGAGTTTTAGAATAATATTTATTATTCATCCGGGAAAGGCAAATTAAATCACAATGTGACCCAGTACGAACCTACCAGAATGGGTAAAATTTTGAAGACGGAATGAGAAAGTCAAATGTTGGTGAAGATGCTGCTGAATGACTGGCATTCTCTCTTTCGTGGCTTGCAGGAATACAAAATGGTACAGACACCGTGGGAAAAATTTGGCAGTTTCTTTTAAAAATTAAAGTTAATTATCTGCTCCTGTGAGCAGTGCCCAAGGCAATGCTGTGGCTGGATTCAGTTCTAGAAGTGAAGGCGGGCGGGGAGGAAAAGAGGAAGACAGACCTCTTGGTCATAAATAGACAAGCTTTAAATAAACAAAATTATTGAAAAGGGTGCCAATGACATGCTTATTAATCCAGGGAATAAATGAGGAGCTGGCATTCTGCGGATACTTTACGTTTCTCTTAACTATCGACATAGCCATTTATTGGGGTGACATTGGTTAAGAGGATCATACAGGTTTCAAGTGCACATTTCTATGACATGTGACCTGTACATTACACTGTGTGCCCATCACCCCATGTCAAACCATAGGGTGCTGTGCTCTATGGCGAGGCTGATCCCCCTCACCTACCCCCCTCATCAAGGTTCAAGAAGAACACAGAGAAAGAATAAAGAAAATAAGAAAAAGATGGGAAGTGAAGCACTTTGAAGGTGCCCATGAAATACTGAAATTTTTAGTTTAGAAAGGACCTAAATGTTCATTCCAGAGTTTAAAAAAATCTGCCATCAGAATTTTTAAGAATTAAAAGAAAAGACACACAGTTGACTGCATCAGAGTTTCTGAATATAAGGCGCAGGGATTTTCATTCTCAACTGTTTGTGTAGAAGGCAGGGTTGGGGACCCACTGGTTACTAAGCTGCCACATTGATGGGGAAGCAGAGCCCCGGCAGCTCTACCCCCACTTTGTGGCGAACCCTTAGCCAGGCAGCCCCTCCTAACAGAAGTCGGGCTACAGGCAGCTGTGAAAGGATAACATCCATGCTGGGATTGGCTCTCAGGGATAGAACATTACAGGTCTGGTCACCTCCTGGCACTGTGCCTTGGAACAAACCATTCATTAAGCTATGGAGCCTATATGTGACTCAGATTCACTGAAAACATACAGACCTGGCAATCTTATGTTAGTATAAATATTTAAAAGACTGTTAAGAGTCCTGGCCGGTGCAGCTCAATGGATTGATGCAGACCTGTGAACCCCAAAGATCACTGGTTCCATTCCCAGCCAGGGCACATACCCAGGTTGCAAACCAGGTCTCCAGCCAGGTCTCTAGCCAGGTCTCCAGCCAGGTCTGTAGCTGGAGGCAGGTGAAAGGCAACCATACATGGATGCTTCTCTCCCTTTCTTTCCCCCTCCCTGCCCTTCTCTCTAAAAATACTAAATAAAATATTTTTAAAAATGTGAAGAACCCCCTCCTTTACAAGATATTGTTTAGGACATTTTATATGACCAGTATTATAACTACCATGATCATCAATGCTTTCTTGTCATCATTCAGTCCTCTTTGCAAAAGTAAAATAATGTTACTGAAAGCCGGTCCTCCTGTCTGCTGCTTCGGAAGCCGACACTCGAGCCGCAAGTGCTGGTGGAAAGGGGAGTGGTTGATTTTCAGGTGCCGGCCACCGAAGATGGGGGACTCGTGTTTCAAAGCCCATCTCTGTGTCGCAGAGGAGGCAGAAGTTTTTATAAGGAGGAGAGGGGGACAGAACATAGCGATCCAGGGAGAGGGACTGAAAAGTTCTCTAGGTGCCAATGAACACGGTCCGTTTCAGTAAGGCAAGTGACGGTCCAGGTGCGTCACCCTGGCTTCACGTCTTCCTGGCCCCATAACCACGCTCAGCAAATCCCCCGGAGGTAGGGTGCCTAAAAGTTGGAGTCTGTCTTTTTCGCAGTCGGTTCCCTGGGTTCTTTATAAACATGCTGTTCATCTACAGGCTACACATTAGAGTCAGCACTTCCAGAAACAATGTCAAAGGAATGGTGGGTGGGTTCCCATTTTCCACTGTTAGAAAAATAGAGTGAAAGTCATCAGAGAAAGCTGTGTGAGGATGTTGGGTGTGCCTTCCTGCCCTCAAGTGGTTCTTTGTCCTTCTAGGGTGTCCCATGACGCCTTTCTCTTTCCTCTTCCCACAAACACACTTTCTGTGTCTTGTAGCTGTGACTGCCCACTCCGTTTCTGGAAACAAGTAAGGCTCCACTGGGCTGAGTCCATTGTGCCTTGCAATCATTCCCTTCTTTATTCCCAAACCAATGATATCAGTCGTTTATTACAATAACACATTAGACATTTGATGAGTTAGGGTCCGGGTCCTTTTGATTGTTCAAAATACTGCTACATGTAGTGTTTCATTGAACTGAGTGACCACAGGACTCAAATCCATTTTTTTCTCTGACAATTTGTTTTTACTATGAATTTATCTTGAGGTCTACAATGCATATAAGAATGAGGTCACATTTAATTTGCATAGTTGTGCACTTTGATACACTAATCTGCCCATTTTTATGTTGCTGTTGTGGTTTTTCAATAATGTATCTTGTTACTTAGTCTAAGTATTGGCCTTATATAGCACTTGTGTTTGTCCAGGTGTGAAAAATGACGGCTTTATGTTATTTCAATCTTTAAAAAATATTTTATTTATTATTTTTAGAGAGAGGGGAAGGGAGAGAGGGAGAGAGACATCAATGCATGGTTGCCTTTCATCTGTCTCTAGCTACTGACCTAGCTGGAGACCTGGCTTGCAACCTGGTTATGTGCCCTGGCTGGGGAATCCAACCAGGGACCTTTGGGTTCACAGGCTGGTACCTTATCCACTGTGCCACCAGCCAGGGCCTTATTTCAATATTTTTCTTATTAATTATAAGAGAACTCAAATGAAGTATTGTGCTTAAATTCTTCAATATTATTTAGATTTTTCCATTTGAAATTTTATTCTTTATCCTCTCTTAAGTAAATTCTGTGTTTATAGTGAGTTAAGT
Source organism: Noctilio leporinus (assembly GCA_004026585.1). Taxonomy (NCBI): domain Eukaryota; kingdom Metazoa; phylum Chordata; class Mammalia; order Chiroptera; family Noctilionidae; genus Noctilio; species Noctilio leporinus. The sequence goes on from PVIW01001868.1 coordinate 105,307, forward strand.
GTGAATAGCTGTTAAACTTAGGGATTATTTTTTCACAACTTCTTCCAGACTGACTAGAATGAACTCTCTGACCCCATAATGCAGTTTAGAATACTATTATAAAATTTCCAGAAGCATTATTTAATGTGTGTAACATTTGTTCATAATTAAAATGTAGATAATTAGAGAAAATAGAGACATGACAAAGAGTTAAAGATTTCATTAGTGCCTCTGGCACCTTATAAATCATCAACCGAAGGAAATGCTGAAAAATACCGATGTTAGCGGGGTATTGATTTTCCCAGTGTCGTCCAGCCTCTGTAAACAGTTTTCTTAAATATACATATTAAGTGGACTAGAAAGGGAAGGCAGTCCTTGGTTTACTAAATGGTGCTGGAGAGAGTTTCATAATTGCTTTCTTCCTACGCGTTAGCAGCTACCAGAAGAACTCATTTATGATGAGTAAGATAACTCTAATACAACGTCACAATTCATTAACTTGGTTAATCTCCACAAGTTAACAAATTACTCAATTTTATGTCAATTGACAATTGTCTTTTAATTTATAAAACCAAGTCAATATATTTATCGAGATACCCTGAAACTGTTACTTTAATGAAATTAATCCAGTGAAGTCAATTACATTTGTTAGAATAAAGACTCTTTATGATGTTGCCTAGCACCGAAATTTTTACATATTTCAGGAGGTAATACATCTGAAAACACATGAAAGGATGAAGTAGAAAAGAGAAATTACAGTACTGATTATCAACATTTTAAAGTATTATGTTACACTTCTGTGGTAATGAGCAATTCAAATAAATCACTATTTGTCTTCAGCAAGACTTGAGGAAACATTTAAAAAATGCAACGTATACCGTACATTCTCCTCCAACTCTGCTGACTGTGCTGACCCTCTGTCCTTCCTCTCTTGAGGGGAAGCAGAAAAGCGAAGATAAACAAGTTAAATTTAAGAAAATTGGGGGGAAAGAGGATTAGAGACCACATGAAAGAAACTTGATGAGTTATTTCTATCAAAGAAGGAGAAGGAAGAGGATGACGAGGAGAAGAAGAAGAAGAAGGTGAAAAAGAAGAAGATATTCACACACCCTAGAAGGATACAATTCTCTTCTATTCTATAAATGTCTCCTTTTACAAGCCCCCGAGCTACTGGTCTACATATAAACACACATACCAGTAGTAAGTGAGTGAGTAAATAAACAGATAAATAAATAAATAAGTCCTTTTCATGACTCAAGTCCCTTTAATCATGATTTTGCAGAGATAATAGAATTCATGTAGACATTTATACCTATGTTACATGTCGTCTTACGTCTTGGATTAAGTTTTGCCCAAATCAGATAAAACAAATGGGACATATTGTATTCTCCTCAATCACAAGGGAAACTAAGAGCTACTCTACCTTTCTTGGTCATATGTCTGTTCTCAGAAATGGGGCGGGGTGTGTGTGTGTGTGTGTACTTTTGCAGAAATGCTGCCATGAATTTCTCTCTCAAATAGCATCTCAGTGCTTTTTCAATGGGTGTGTTTAATAGAAAGGGATGAAATCAGACCTATTCGGCTTGAAAACCTGCTTAGCTCTTGATTCAGTATGTTTTACAAAAAGCGCCACTTCTCCATGCTTCCGTTTTCTGCTTTGTGGCGTGTTCTTTTCGTGTGACGGTTGTATTAAATTAGACAACGTCAGGTCATTTGCACCAGATAAAAGATAGGATTCCTTTGAGTCGTGCTTGCTACACTTGCAATTGCAGGTCTCTGGATTTTACTGGTGCTCTCATGATTCCAGATCGCAAACCATCTGTGTCATACAAACAAGCCTGTGTCACAGGCTTGAGCCCAGGTGGTGCGAAGTCAATGCCATGTTCTTTCAAAGCATTGGTATCTTGTTGTGTGGACAACATCACCCAAGTCCAGGGACAGCATTGGTGGACATTTCCTCTCTGCTTTCTGCTTATATGGCCAAAACTGTCCCAGGTGTCAACGGTTGGACAAAGCAGCACCCAGGTGTTTTTAAATCCTCACCTCCTACACACCTCATCCGGGCTAAGGGGGTCACTCATTCTTCCTGCCTCTGCTCTCCAGTGACTTCAAGTGCCTTAATTTTCTCCATTTTTCCAGCTTTTCCTCTCCGACCTCAGCATCTTATAAACCAATTTAAAGATACTCTTTCAAACCATGTCCTAAGGTTCAGCTGGGTATATTAATCCAAATGAAGCCACTTATTGGAAATTTCTACTTTATTCTGTTTTACAGTGAAGTAGAAATTAGAACCACACATTGCTGTTGTAAACATATTTTGTGTGGCCGAGTCATGGCTAGCTTGACATTGTCCTAGTAAAAGAACCTCCAATCAGTGAGAATCAGATTGAAAGTATAACATCTGAACTTTAATACCATTTTTTTTTTTTTTTTTTTTGTCCAGGGCAGTACCGTTTAATTCAGCAACTTACAAATGGATGGCAGTGGTGCCTTTGTATCTTCAAACAAGATAAATTTTACCCTCATTTTATTTATTTATACTATTATTCAATGCATATATGTAATTTTGACTATCATTGATATCCTTATACTACTAATAGAGGGTGATAATCTTTGTCTTTATTTAAATAATATGTATTATCATGACGTAACCATACCATTCTCTCTGGTAGAATATCATCTAGACAGCAAATGACAACTGTAGTGTGACAAAAGCAACTAATCTTCTGGAACTTGAGTCTCTATAGTGACAAATATTGTGATAAAATGTAAAAAAATAGTAGATTAACTAGATATTTCCAAATACGTGTGTAACTGATCTTTAAATATTTATTGGACATTTTCTGATTTCTGCTGGATTCTTGACATAATTTAGACATAGGTTTTGTTTATATTACAACATAGTATCTTATTGGTCATTTTAAACATTTTAAAGTGATTACTCCATTTTTCTAGAATATATTTAGCTTAGAATATTAAATTTTCACTATTAACAGTTAACAATGAATAGGAAGGAATGCTATTAATTAGATGCACAGAATCCTCTTCCTTTTCACCCACACAGCAACATTAAATTAAGTGTTTAATGAATTGAATAAAAAAGTGTATTCATTAAGACAATTCTTGCCTCAAAAACATTTTTCAACTTCAAACAATCCACCCTATTCTTCTAGATTATTCAAAGCCCTTAAGCAATTGCTCATCTTCACTTTATTTTATTACCCATTACATGCACTTCCAAATTGAATTTTATGTTAATGTCATTTTGTGTTTTGGGTTATTTGTATTAGTCATCTGTGTTGATTCTATTTACTAGATCCTTTATAATGTTTTACTTTTCTGTTCTGCTCAGGTACAGAGTAATGAAGTCATTTCTTCGTTAACTGTTCTTCAAAATGTGAGGAACACTTTAGAATGTGAAAACCTTTTTTGAACCATTTCCCTTAAAACAGAGCAACAGGGAGGCATTCTGAGTTCTGCACAAGTATGAAGCGTCAGTGTATTTAGTATCTCAAGAGAAAAACCGGTCACCTGAAGGGAATAGTCAAATCATTCAAGAAATGGTTCATAAATGACACACTGTGGGAGATGGTGGAGAAAAGGTGAGGAGGTACATGGATGATATAAGGATATTGCAAGGAGATATACATGGTTAAGCATGAGGAAATAGCAGACAAAAGTTGACTGTCCAGCAGGGTAACTTTGCGTAATACTCAAAAATGCTGAGGTAAATATTGAAAGGTAAAGGATAGAAAAATAGCATGGGAGGGATTAGGAGAGTGCACTAAATAGAAATCAGATTGTATCCTCCAACAAGAATGCAAAAAAATCCATTTACAAATACTGTCCCAAAAAAGGGGAGAGAAGGAGGAGGAGGAGGAGGAGAGAAAAAACTGGAATCATCTTGAAATTACATTATGTTCAACATTTTATACACATTTCCTCACATAAGCTGTCTAAAACCACTGTCGCCGGCAAGAGAATCATGTGTCCCAAGAGGCCCACATTCTAATTCCTGGACCCTGTGCATGTATTCGGTTACACTTCAAAAGGAAACTTGCAGATGTGACTAAGATTTGGGAAAGATTATGCTGGCGTCTCTGGACGGGATCATTGAAACCATGAGAGTCCTTGCAGCCTAAGCAAAACTTGACAAGCCATCGGCGGCCATGAGCCAAGGCATTGAGAGCCTACCCCAAGTCAACTCTTCTGCCATCACCATTGTTTCACCTCTTTTACTCTTTACTACCCCACCCCCTTCCCTCTGGTAACCACCATGCTGTTGTCTGTGTCTATGGGTTTTTGTTTGCTGGTTTTTCTTGGTTGTTCATTTGTTGCTTTTAATTTTATATCCCACCTAACAGTGAAATTATATGGCTCTTCTTTTTCTATCTGGCTTATTTTGCTTAGAGTGATATGTCCATAGCCCATCCATGTTGTTGCAAGTGGCAGTATTTCATCTTTTCTTACAGCTGAGTAGCCTTCCATTGTATCGAGATCTGGCCAGGAAGTAAGTGTCCAGCCACGTGCTATGAAAAATAGAGATGTCTATTGAAGAAGACACAAGAACTAAGAAACAGTGTACATAGGACAATGATGGCTCTGTTCTCTTCAAAGTAGGCACCTGGGGACCTCACACAGTTCTCCCAATCGCCATCAGCTGCCTCATCATATTTTCCTAAATCTCATTGACAGTCAGAAATTCCTTCCCTTTCAAAGGTGATCTTAGTTTTGGGAAAAGCCAGGAGTTTCAGGGCGCCAAGTCTGGGCTGTAGTGGGGCTCAGTCACCTGGGTGATTTGATGTTTCCCCAAAAATCTCTGCTCAAGATGTGATGCGTGAGCAGGTGCGTTGTTGTGGTGAAGTTGCCCATCACCAGCTGCCCAGAGCTGCAGCCTCTGAATCATCTGAAGTTTCTTTGGGGGAATATTCAAGCTTCACACAACATTTGATGCAGCTTCGCTGCTCTACGTGCGCAGTCATTTTGAATGTGACGGCCACACAGTACACATGCCCACTCGTGCGTCTACCATTCCCACTGGCTAGTACAGTGAAGTCACCATTGTTCACACACGTGCATTTGTGCAATTAAACTGCATGGACATAAGTGTCACTTTGTCACCCTGCTTGGCTACCAGGCTACATCGACGCTGGTCAAGCTGTTCCTGTTGTATAAACAATGGCTGAGTGTTTTCTGGACAGACCTTGCACTATCACCTCTTTATCCAATCGTCTGCTGAATGCACCTTGGAGGGTGCTGTGCCCCGGCACCAAACAAGGGCAGGCAGGCAGGCAGGAGAGGCTGGCTCAAACTCTCCTCTCCAGCACGAGCATCTACGCGCTGGGGGCGAGGCTGCAAGCCTGGCACTGCCCCGTAATTTGTGATTAAGACTCAGGGAATGGGACACCTAGACCACATTCTGGTAAAGCAGTGCCATTGGAAGCGGCAGCCCAGGGGAGACCAGGCTTTCTCTAGACCACCGACAGGTAGGGTTGTGTGGCACCAACGTGGCAGCTGGAGTCACTAGAAGGAAGTCCTTTGCAGTCACAGCTGGTAGCTGGCATCTGATGGGGACAATAACCACTGAGTTGTTGTGAACCGTCATGAATCAAATAAAAGTCCAAGTGGTGAAACAGGCACCAGAGATAAATGACAAACACATCCGTAAATATAACAAAGGGGGAGATGATTAAATTTCCCTATTCTACAGGACCTTAATATGATAAGAAAATACAAGAGAATATAGAGTCAGCTTTGGGGAATGAAATGCATGTTATAAACACAACAAAGCTTGGAGGTTATAAGAAAATTAACATTTGATAGGAAAATGATATCACTAGCAAATAAAAGCATTGTGACAGAAATTGTTTGCAGCTTATTTTAGATAAGGTTATCATTCAGAACGTGTCAAAGTCTTTTGTTGATCAGTAAGCCAAAACAAAAGAAGCTGATGTTGTTGGTATATAAATAAATTGCAGTGTAAAGAATTAGAAGTACATGATCATGTAAGAATAATTGCTCAGTTTTATTAGTAGTATGCCTTTTAATTGTAGGTTTCTATTACATAGAAATAATATGACACATAGATATTCGAAAGGAGGTGTGGATTGGAATATTATTGCAATAGCAAAAATTACGAATCATCTTTATGAATATCAACAGGAAAGTTATGAATAAAGTTTTAGTGTATTGATGTTGTGCAACACCCCAATTTAAGAGTGATGCATATTTAGCAGTTCTAACATAGAAGGGCTCCTGTGTATACTTTTAATTGGAAAAAAACTTAAAGAAATTAAAAATTTAAAAACATTCATATTGGGCATGTATTATGCAAACATAAAGTGAAGAAATTACAGTAAATAATGGATCTGGAAGTAATATACAGAACATTACAATGGTGGTTACTTCACATAAGATAAATTATGATGATTTACTTCTATAACATTACATAATCCATACACCAAGAATGTTAGGGAAAATAAGAGAGATGGCATTCTGTTGCACGACTGTCATTCCTTCACCGATTAACTAGGCAAGAGTAGAAGAGCAAACAAGTGAATGATGTAACTAATTAATAAGCAGGAGGAGGGGGTGGGTCAGGAAAATGAGGGGAGACACAGGGAAAGGAGAAAAGAGAGAAGTGGAATTGCTGAGAGAAGGGGTTGGGTGATTACACTGCATGGACATGAGCGCCACCTTGTCAGTTTCTAGCTGTGTCAACTCGGGCAAGTCCCTGACCATGTTCATTCCTTAGGGTTTCATCTTTTAAATGGAAATGATGAATAATAATGTTCTTTACCCGAAAAAAAATTAGTCTACAGTATTTTTTACTTTTCTCTTTATATATACACATACACGTACACGTATGTATATATACGTATATATAAAGAGAAAAGAGATCTAATATTATATCTCTTTTATATACTATGTATATATTATATAAAATGTACATATAAAGAGATATAATATTATATCTATGCCATAGAGTGTGTAGTATTTTTTGTCCTTACCTTGCTGTAGTTTTACTTATATCTATTTTTGGTTTGCTAACCTGTGTTTTATTTTTCTATTTAAATGGGCACTATGTCTTCCTTGAACTCATCCAAAATATATTTATTCTAAAGCCATAGGGTTCCATAAACTTAATTTCATTTGAAATGCATCTGTTTCAATGATTCACTCTGCTGGCTGTCTTTCTTAGCCTTAAATTGCCTCCAAGAGTTGCTCTTTTGTCCTGTGGTTTAAAGACCTATTTTGCGTGTCTGTTGTTGAATGTTTCAAATTTCTTCTCTTTTGGTTCACCTGCTTCCCCCAGGCTTGTCCCTTTCTGACTGTATTTTCATAGCCTCTTGTCCCCGGCTCGAGTCCCCATTGCACGGTGTCTTCAGAGGGTAGGTGCCCACGCAGATGCAGCCACAGAGCAACTGATGGTTGTCCTAATGGAGTGACGCACCCCAATATTTGGCAACAAGTCCTGCTCCTAGTTGTTCTATTTTTTGCTCCACATCCCAGGTGGTAGTTTCTCGCCCCTGGGCTCAGAAGCCAGAAGGCATACAGCCTTTGCCCCGAGGTTGGTCTTTCTGTTCTCTTCCCGTAACTTTTTGCTTCGGTTATTATTGATGTTGTTTGAAGTACAGGGTATTTCCACCTTGTAAACACTCCTACCTCTTTCACTTTGTCATAACTCAGCTTGCCAAGAACATCACAGATCTCCTGATGTGGGTCTCACGCCCGTGTTCAGTCCTCATCTCCCCGCACACCTCAGCGCTGCTTGGAACAGCGAAAAAATTTTCTCCTTTTTGAAGTTTTTCCTCTTTGTTGTTTATGTCACAAATTATGCCAGTTTTCTACTTACAGAGCTGGTCCAGAATTCTTAGTTCCCTTTATCCATTCTCTTCATTTGCCTATCATCTGAATGCCATGTTACTCAGCCAATATACTCCAGGGCTACATTTTCTTCCTTTCCATGATCGATCACAAATACAACCCGATGGTCATGAGTACGGTCTTTTGGCAGAATGCAAGATTTTGAAGTCTGACAGCCACGGACAACTTTTCTGAACTTTGTGAGGCAGGTGATTTAACTTCCTCATGTCTCAAATTCATCTCCTGTAAAACGGAGTTGAAAGTAACACTTGGGTTACAGGGTATTTGGGGTATTAACACGTTGTTGACCGGGCATGAAAAACTCATGTTCAAGCCCCAACATTATTGACCAATAATGAGTTAAGTCCGTGTTTGCACTTGCATTAGTTTCTGTATAAAGTTGGGGGTCAACACATGTGTTAGTTGTGATAAGACATGTAAAACACTTAGCACAGCGCCTTAGAACTTACTACATTCTCTCAACTCTTCCTGTTATCGTGTGTCATCCGTTTACCGGTCCCTTCCAGGTTTGTAACTCCTGCCTGAATTTCTCTTGAAATCTTCAACCTTCTGTCTCCCAACTTGACACACCCAGTTGGCTCTGTAGCAGGGGCCTCAAGTTACAGGTGCTCAGAATTGTACCCTGTTCGCTCGCCCACCTGCTCCTTTCACCCCTTCCACCTTTTAGCTGTAAAATCCAACAGAGATCCTTCACATGAATTTCTTTCTTCCGTCCTAGTCAAGTTCATCTCGAAGCCTTGCCAGTTCTATTTACATAATACATTTACATTGTAAATAGGTAACTCCTATTTTTGCCCCCATGGGTACATCACCTAAATCTGTATCATCTTCAATTTCAGTGACCTTGACAGCAGGTTCCGTTGCCTTGGACCTGCAGTTCGCCCTCTGCAATGTGGCTACAGCGATTGTTTTACGAGTTAATGAGTAGAACTTTATATATGTGTATAAAATTATTCATGAGAAGGTATTTCTTATGAATTGTTTTTAAGACTCCGATGCAAATAAACAGAATTTTCAATGTACAGAACATGCCACAAATATTATATCCAAACAGATGAACAACCTGAGCTTAGACTACATTATTTTCGAATTAATAAATAGTGAGTGTAAGGGAGGCATTTAGAAACATGCTGAAAACAATGGAAACTAAATGTAATAAATATTAGGTTGGGGAAATCATATGTAAAAATAAAAATATAAATACGATGCACAAATAGGCAAGTCACTGGAAAAATTGGGAGTGTCACAGTAGCCATGACAGATGCTCCAGGGACAGAAAGACCCAAGTAGTCAGGGGCTAATCAGAAACTGAGGACATAAGAGAAGAAAACAGCACTAAGCCAGAAGAAGAAGACAGGGTTAAGAATCCAAAATTTCCAAACTTTACTAATGGGCATTTGGTATATCTAAAGAGACCCATACCTAGATGTCCACCTTGGTGTTTTGGGTGGGAGGGGAAGCTGATGAGAAAACTATCATTCAAAATCAATAACTGAGATGAAGTAGTAATTGATAAACATGAATAATGTACTTCAATAATCTGTGATGGTGAAAATGAGACTTTCTTGAAGGAAAGCATCCGTGGAAAAAATTAGTTGCTGTCTTTTGAAATCTTAGAGCAACATCAAAGACCTTAACACAAGGAAAAAATGGGCTCCTAATAGGATTTAAAATTCCGTAACACATCATTCAGCACAACGCCCATGCCCATATTGTAACGGTAAAGCAATAATACAAGGTAACAGGCCAATAGTTTAGGAAGGTGAAATTTAGGAACGCGCCCCTTAAAAATACCAGAAACCTAATAGGATTCTGAAGAATACTATTAAAAGTGAGACTTTAAGGTATGTTTTTACTCTTATTTCCAGAATCCTTGCAGTTAGTCACTTTTAAGACAACCTCTAAAGGTTGAACATACGTATGTGTGTTTATTGAAGTGTGTAAAATTAAAATAGTACTTTTCTCTGTGTGAATGGGTGCAGTTACACAATAAATCAAAAGTACAGCTTAGAACTCATTTCCTTGCCTTGTATGGGCTAATGGGAAAGCCGGCTTAAGAAGCGGAGGACAGCATTATCTTTCCACTCTAACAGATGGAAGCTCATTTGCAGAACAATGATATGTGCTCTGAACAGACATAAGAAAATTTCAGTAAATTCGAAACAGATTGGTGTGCATTTTCAGCCTTCTTCATATCTAATTAGAAGTGTCTTTATCTGATGGACAAATGACTGGTGTCTGGATATAATTTTTGAGACTCTGTGAATACCTGATTTAGCCTTCTTGGTAAAATTTCAAAGCAGGCTAAAGATGTAATGTAATTAAGTGCATGGAATAGTGAAATCATTTCTCCCTATGTTTAAAAGCCAGGGGCTGACCTATATAACAAACATGCCAGGAAAAGAAAGCCTAAGAAGGAATTAAGGCTCGAGGGAAAATGAAGAGGAATAGCCACCTCTCCCTTTTCACCGGCATGAACGTTGATGATGACCTACGAAGATAGTAAGCATCATATCGAATGTGTATTGTTCTTTCTTGTCTGCCATGTACGGGACGCTTAGAAACAAAAGGTATAGAGTGTACAGTTTTCTGTCTGGCATGTAAGGGGTTTGGACATCATCACGGTCTCCTAACAAGTGCAAAGCTGAACCAAAGGAAAAGTCAACACTCCTAGGGTCTGAGGTGCCTGACTTGGAGAGACGGACAGGTAAAATTACACTTGGCGTCAATCAGGGTGTGGGCAGAGGGGTGGCGGTGAATCGCTACCTTTTACCCAAAGGTTCATCAAACCACTTGAATTTTTAAATGAGGGATGTTTTTAGTTAAAAAAAAGAAAAAAGCCTACTTGTTGTTCTCAAATTACAACATATACACCAACCCAATTTTACATGGATAAAAGAGGTAGATAAAAGAAGTGAGGCCTAAAAGGTAAAAAGTGTTCTTCAACATCAGAAGGGTTGCTATAAGGCTGAAGTATTAGGGAAAGAATCAGCAAATAGGCTGTTTATAAATTTTTCTGAAACATGTGCACTGGTCTCTAGTGTGCATACGTTATTTTAATAGACAGATAGAAAATTAGACACATGGAAGATGTGTCAGCAGTGGCTGTTGCTTGAATGCCAACGATTTTTATTTTTATATGTTTCTATAAATGTTCTGTTTCTTTCCCCATCAAACACTGATTGTGTTTTACAACAAGGTAGAACCTTGTCTTGCATTTGTTTTGCAGAACTGCCATGCAAGGTCATCGGTATATGTGTCCTGTTCAGCTTGAAGAACAGCAGATCAAAGGGCGAAGCAGAACAGCGAGAACAGATTGGCCCTGAGTCCTGTCCTCGTCTGCTTTGGTGTTATTGGGCTCAATAATGAGACCTGGGGCTGGGAGATTGGATATTGATTATTTGTACTCTTTGGTTTTAGCAGCTTGAGAAGGTGAGCTGGGGAGTGAGCCGCAGCCTTGTCATTAATGTCTCACAATGGGCCTAAGTGGGTTCTGAGATTTCAAGCACTTTTTCTTGAATCCTTTTTCGCTCCTGCCTTGGAACTGTCTCTGTCACATGGACTGAGCCTTAGTCCACGTGCCCAGCCCTCTGCACGTTTCACCTGGTGAGTTTGTGCTGGGCAACCTTCAGCCACTTGGAGGCCACGCTGGCTCCAGGTTTGTAGGTCCCTGTTTCTCCCGAGCATGATCCCCTCATTCAGTAGGAAGAAAGGTAAACTTGACTCTTCTAGGGACAGGCACTGTGGCAGATACTTCAGGGTCAACATTGAGCATGACAGCAGGAAAGGCAGGCGAGTTAAACCGTCACGTAATTATAACTCTAACGAGAGCTCTATGGGAGAAGTTCACTATGGCCTCATGGTTGCCCCCAAATTCATCTGTTGAAGCTCTAACACCTGGAACCTTAGAATGTGACTGTATTAGACACAAGACCTTGGAAGGGGCAATTTAAGGTAAAAGGAGGATTTTAGGGTGTGCCCTGATCCAATCTGACAGGTGTTTTCATAAGATAAGGAGCTGGGGTCAACAAAGGAGACGGAGGACAAAGAAATGACAACAACCAAGAAAGGCAAGCTGTCACCAAAACCAAATGAGGTGTGAGCTGGAGGGTCCCTTTGATGTTCAAAAGGTCTGGTGACCCTAACTGGCAGCTTCCAAAGTGGACACCAAGTTGAAGTGGCCTGAGGGGCAATGGGAGGTCAGGAACTAAACACACTAACTTTATTATTTATTTATGTTTTATATTTAGTTATGTTGTAAAATTAAATTTATTGAGTTGATACTGGTCACTAAAATTGTATAGGTTTCAGGTGTATAATTCTAGGATACATCACCTGAATATTGCATTGTGTGCCCACACCCAAAGTCAAATCATCTTTTGTCACCATATGTTTGACCCCTCTTTGTCCCCCTTGTTCTCCACCACCCCTCGTCTCTCTGGTAACCACCATACAGTTGTCTGTGCCTCTGTTCTCAAAGTCCATCTGTATTGTCATCACACATGGTGGTATTTCATCGTTTCTTATGGCTGAATGGTATTCCATTGTGTATATGTACCATGTCCTCTGCTTGTGTCCCATGATGTCCCAGGCCCCTCCCTCCAACATCCTGAATCAGAAATGTAGGGGCAGAGCCCAGAGAGCCATGGCTTTTTGACTATTGCTGTAGGCTTTCGGAGAGAGAGCATAGGTACAAAACCCCCTCATAACTGAGTGTCTGTCTCAATTTTTAATCCTTTTAGTTCATGCACTGTTCTCCACTGAGGGGAGATATGAACATGTGGACATGCAATGCTGGCTATGTCAGAAATAGTGCGTGAATTGAAGAAACATGGAATTCCTGGCTAGAATATCACAGCCAAGTCAGTGAGGTTGCTGTCTTGGGTTGTGTGTTCAAGGATATTTGATTTTTCCTTCTTTGTTCTTTACCTTGCACTCCCAGTCCTTCCTGTGCATTGACTCTAAATAGCATTTATCATATGGATTCTGTTTGAGAGTTTTTTAGTTTTAATAACCCCCCTCATTTCTATATACAATCATTCCCCTGTGAAACAATTGTTCAAAACTTCTTACAAGTGTTAAACAATTAACTACTCATCTCTTAGACTGACTGACATCCATACACACACCATCCTTTTCAAACTCTTCATTCATCTCCTTGGAACATTTGGCGTGATTATGAGTTCACTGTTTTTCTATGTTATGGCTTTGTTTCTCATGTACTGGTGTTTCTCCTGTCGCTGACTTTCATGATGATGTGCTCTTTACCTCCACCACAGTGTCAGCAGCAGCAGGGAGTGTGAATGACAGCGAAGGCGAGAGAGAAGCCGCTTGCCCTTGGGCATTATGTACCAGTCTTAGTCCTTCACTGGGGTCGATAGAGCTGAGCTGTTGTTATTGTGATCAGAATGGCTCCAACCGTCCCAAGTGCTCACACCAACACCAGACCTGCGCTTGGTCCTGGATCTTTATTATTGATTCACTCATTCCCTCTTTCCAACCCTCGCCAAGTTTTTGACTGCAGGAAGCCGATCTTGTTTAGCTTTCTAGGTCTCATGTGCAAAAACTGCTTTTGTTACTTTTTTTCTTGACAAGAACCAGAAAATAACCATAATCATTTCCTTGTGTGTATTCAAAATACTCTGCCTGAAAACGTACTTAAAGTCTAGAGAGCTTGACGCTAATCTGAATGACAATGGTGCCCTCTTTTGCGCCCATCCCATCTCTCCCCAGCTTTCTCATTTTTGTGGCAACACAGGCTGTATTTTATTTTGTGCTTCAAAATTATTTATGTGGAGGGATAAACTACTATTTATGAATATTCAACAATGCCTTCTGCATGGGGGGACGTTCGGAGCCTTCTCTTAACTCCTTCCCACACACAACTTCTAAATTAATCCTGCGAATTACAGTTGACAGTCAATATTTCTTGTGTTCGTTCCAGGTGCACAGTGGAGTGGTCAGCCAGGTATATCATTCAGGAAGTGATTGCCCTGACAATGCTGGCACCCACCTGGCACAGGCAGAATCATTACAGCCCTGATTTTGGTACTGCAGGTTCCCTATGGCTGTGCCCCACATGAGCGCACGCGGGTAGGGTGGGAATTAGGCAGCTGAAGGGATCATGAGTAGGACGCACAACCCTGATTGGTTCTTTTGTGCAAATGGGGTAAAATGGGGCGGTAACTAAAAAGGCCTCTTTTCACTTCTCCACAGAGAGCCCACCGGGATGTGAGTTTCAGTTTCCATTTTCCAGATATTTGAGGGCGAAAACTTCCTGACAAATTGTCATCAGAATAAAACGTGCTTTACCAAAATATTCGTACTTCAGTAGAAAAAGCCATGGTACTGTCAAACAAACATTGTATAAAAAAGCAAAAACATAGCTTCCTGTCGATGCAAATCTGATCACATGCAACGAGAGCAGAGACATTTTAAAATATGTTAATTAAAATTACAGGCTTTATTCCCATTTTGTGATTTAGTACAATGTAGTGTTGCTCCTGTGTAATGAAGGAGAGAGTATTAAATTAGAGTGTTGAAAAATAAAATCAAGTTCATCCTCAGTCATGGTCAGAGTGGGAGCGCAGCTTTGGGTGCCCGTGATTAGTATTTTGCCCTCCCCTTACTCATGTCCATCAATCCTGTCCACTTTTTTATTTTCTCTGAATTCCGACCAGCTCCCTTCACTGTTCTTACATGAGTCACCAGCTCAGGATGGGACCCTCCGGCGCGGACAGCGGGGTGTCAGAGTGTCCTATGGAGAGCAAGGTTCCTGTCCCTTGACATAATATCTGTGTCGCCTCTCAACATTCGATTAATTTTCCTTGGCTGGCATCGTCAGACAAAATACTATGTATATATAGTTCTGCCTTTGGAAAAACAACGTCTTTTAAAATCAGAAGTACACTTTAATCGATTACCATATTAAAAGTCATGTACATGCCAAAGTGTTATGGTGGCTATGGCCAAAGCCCTGTGTAATATATTGGGTGTGACAGCGTGTGAGCACACGTGAATTTTCTCCTCTCTCTTACATGCTGCAGACCTGCCTCCGTGGGGCGGCCAGGGCCTGCATCTCCCCAGCTCCCTGGAAAGTGCGTGGAGTCCCCGTCCAAAGCCAGTGGAATTGATGTATGTTCCTCTCAGACCAGGACGCCTAATAAAGGAGGCGACTGCTTTGTTCCTCTCCTTACCCAGCCTCTGGATGGAAGGTCCCTGAGGCTTAGCGGCTAGGGACGTCGTGGTAAGAGGAGAGACTGATGTGCCGCATGGTCTCTGTGAACATGGCCTGAGTTTCTATTCTCAGCGTTGAAACCTTGGGGTTCATTTGTAATGGCGGTTAATGTCACCCCATTGAATACAGCCGGGCCCTGTCACAGCGAAGCTTCTAGGGTGTCAGCCCATCATTAGTTTGAAGTGGAGATTGCTGCTTATCCGGCAGGGCTCTGCAGAGAAACGAACCGGTAGAGCAGGTATGACTTTTCTATAGATGATAGATCGGTGGTAGATTTATTTTAAGTAATTGGATTGACTCATGTGATGGCGGCTGGAAGCCTGAAATCTGTGAGGCAGTCTGGCAGCCCTGAGACTCAGGCGGAATCTCTAAGCTACAGTCTTGAGGCAACATTCCTTCTTCTCCGGAAAATCTATTTTTGGCCTTCAGCCTTCGACTGATTTAAACGAAGCCAACCCACACTGAGGATAATCGCCTCCAGGTCAAAGTCAGCTGGTTTGTAAACATTAATCACATCCAGAAAATACCTTCACAGCAACATCGAGACTGATGCTGGACCAAATAACAGGGCACTGTCGCCCTGCGGAGTTGACAGGTACAGTTAGTTACCCGCCGCACTCCCCACCATCTTTAATGCTCACCAACCTCCTGTGCAAGTGAAGCCCTTGACCCTGGGCAAGTCCAGGTAGGACCTGGCAAGCAATGCCTGCTTTTTGACCCAAGTGGAAGAAAGTATGCTGTATCCAGAAGATTTTTAGTCTAGGAGTTCACCATTGGAAAAGTATAAAAGCTGGGGAAGCAATCAGAGAGGCAGAAGGGGAAGCTTGTGGAACTTTAAACGGAGCCAAAGCAAGCAAAGTTGCACAAGGAGAATCAGGAGGAAACCGTAACTAAAAACCATTCGTTCCATGGCTGAGAAGAAGGTCCTGGTGTCGGAGCCCAAAGTGGCGTGAGGTAAAAATGGAGAGAGCATGACGTGGGTCATGACGGTGCTTCCACTCTAACCCCAGTTTACGAGAACTCGGCGTCATTTAAGTTCTCATGTTTAAACAACCTATGTCCCGAAGAACCACTGCTACTTCAAACCAACCAATCAGAGGTGGTTTGAACATCTGCCTTTTTTAAAAATTTTTTATTTTTAAACGAAAGACTAACAAAAACAGAAGCCATAGAGAATTTTGCTATGGTCGGTGCCCAGAGACGCCTGGGTTTCCCCCCTTGTGGCCTGTGCTCCAGTGTGTGAGGGACTGTGCCCTAAAAAGGAGGGTGCAGCTCAGGCTGACGGCACTGGGGAGCCGCTGAAGAGATTCAAGTTCGTGGCAAACGTTTTGCACA
Organism: Noctilio leporinus; assembly: GCA_004026585.1. Lineage (NCBI taxonomy): Eukaryota > Metazoa > Chordata > Mammalia > Chiroptera > Noctilionidae > Noctilio > Noctilio leporinus. The sequence goes on from PVIW01001868.1 coordinate 121,745, forward strand.
AGCGCTGTTAACATGGGCTGCCCCTGCCTGAGTGAGCGTAGGGAAGGGCTCTTTCAGGCTCACTTTAAAAATATGTAGTGTTGAATTTTTAAAAACAAGCATGTTTTTAGTTATTTTTTTTTCTTTTTTATTGACTTTATTGGGGTGAGATGGGTTAATACAATTATATAGGTGTCTGGTGCACAGTTCTATGACCCACCATCTGTATAGTGTTCTGTGTGTTCGCCACCCCAACTCAAGTCTCCTCCCATCACCATTAATCCCCCTTCACCCTCTTCTACCTCCCCATCCTCTTCCCTCTGGTAACCCCCATATTCCTGGGGTAGAAAGAATGAACATCATTAACATGTCCATACAACCAAATCTATAGATTCAATGTAATTTTTACTAAGATACCAATGGATCATTTTTTCCAATAAATAAAACAAAAATGAAAGTTATTTACATATCTCTTTAGTAACGCTACAAAATTTAAAGCCAAATGTAGCAGAACTGTAAATGCGTAAGAAATGGCCATAGAAACAAAAGGCTCTAACTGTGAGTCCAAAGCAACTAAAACCCAATTTGACCTACTTAAGACGTGTGGCTGCTTGTGGTTGACTGGAAATGCACACAGGGCGGAGCCCTGCTTCCAGTCAGTGGCAACAGTCCCTGCTAGAGGGGTGACGGCCTGAGCTGGCCCAGTGACAATGGCAGGAGGACAACAGATCGCAAAGCATATCGGGCCGAGTTGACGATACTTGGCACCTGATGGGCGTGGGAAGAATGGCACTAGAAAATGAAGATGATCCCCAAGTTACTGCGTGAATAATTAGGATGCCGAGGCTCTCGGTGAGATTCTAAATGCAAATATACAATGGGTTCAGCATGGTTTAAAGGAGCGTGATGGGAATATTCCGAATTGAAGAAATACATGTGAAGTCTCAGACTGCTAGGAATAAGAACAAAGAACATATTTTTATTGAGAAAAATGATGAGTTCAAGTTGCTCTAAGAAGTACTTGAAAATTTTGTTTGTAAGAGAGAGTCCATACAGGGCTATACTGTTGTCACAGATGAGGGGTGAAGAGAGGGACGACAAGGTGTCCCCCAAAGCTATGACTTCTCCCAGGCAAACAACTCAGGGTGACTAGCCACGTGCTGCTCAGGTCCCACCCTGTAAAGCAAAGCTGTCAGGACCTACATTTCAGTGGAGGAAGCAGTGGGCTGTGCCGCTCCAGTCTGCTGAATGTCAAGTTACACCACCTTCAACAGTGCTCCAGAAGCAACGAGGATGCTCATCCAGCTTGCGTCTTGATGGGAAGATATTTTAAGTCATCTGCATTTAACATAAATATTTCATCAGAATTGCCAAGTGCGCTTTGAAGGATCAAGCAACTGTCATTTCTCAACTCAGGTGTCTCGCCTAATCAGACCTGAAGGAGAAGTGCAACATTCATAATGATACCATCATCTTATTGAATCATCCCAGTTAAATTTGATTTCGGCGTGGAAATCACAACATTTGCTTTCCTCCGATAGAAGCGCAGTGCAGAGCTATAATTTTCATTTTGAGGGAAGGGTCTACAGCGCGTGGTGTTAGGGGCACCATCTGAGGTTCCACGCTGCGGGCTCTCATGCTGCCCTGTGCTCTGTGGCCCTTCTGTGCACTGCAGGGTGCAGAGGGGACAGCTTTCCAGCCCCAGTTGGCCACCCTCCCTCTGTGTTCAAGGGAAATACCCACTCTGCTGAGAGAGGTCAATCTTTTGCTCAAGTTGCTGAAATGCACCAATAGTACTTCCAAATGTTGTTTCTGATGTAACAAGAAAATGATGATATTGGGGTTTTTACCAGCCTTTGCTAGAGCTGAGATGATGAGGTCAGACACGTTGAGACTACTGATGGGATCTTCCTCAGATAAAAGACTGTAACCCTGTGTTCCCCTCCACGACAGCTGAAAACAGCACTTCTATGTGTGTGTTCCACGAGCTCTTCTACGATGCTATGAAGAACAGGCGTGATTACATCGAGACATAGGCATTTGGATATCACACCACACAGAAGCCACTAGATTGGGCCATGATAGTGGTTTTCCAGTCATCAGTATTAACAGATGGTTATACACAAGCTCCTCTCAATAATCTATGTTTCATTTACTGAGGAACCTCCAAAGTGGATGGGGCTCCACTTTTACCACAGGAGTGTTTCTTCAGAGAATCGTTAGTGTGGTGTTTGGGAGAGACTTCCTACTTCAACAGAAATGTCCCACTGTTGTAATAATCATCATTATTGTTCTTAGTTTGGGCTTATGCTTATGGCTTACAAAGTACATTGTGATCTTTCAGATGCTTTGGGAATCATTTTGTATTTGACAATGCAGGAGAGGAAGCATAGCTAACAACGCACTTATTTTAGAAATGAACCCTGCAAGGCGCAGAGAGCTTAGACAACGTAGCTTCACTTTCTGACTAGTAAGCGCGGTGGTCAGGACCAGCATCTGGGTCTACGAGCTGAATGCCTTTGATACTGTTCTATGACGTGTACTTATTTCTTTTTAGTTTGACCCAGGGTTTCCACTCAAAAGAATTGAAAACAAGGGTTCCAACAAAAGTTTGTATAAGAGGATCATAGCATCACTATTCACGATAGGTAAAAGGTGGATAAACAAATAGTGGTTTGTCTACATGAGGGAATATTATTCATCCGGAAAAAGGAATGAAGGGTTGGTACATGTTACAACATGGATGAATCTTGAAAATATTATACTGAGTGATAGAAACCAGACATGAAAGGCCATATGTGATATGGTTCCATTCATATGAAATGTCTAGCATAGGCAAACCCACAGAAGCAGCAGCAGGTTGGTGGCTGGCAGCGGTTGGGATAGGGGTGCTGGGACATGATCGTTATAGAGTAGGGGTTTCCTTTTGGGGTGATGAACACTTTGGAACTAGACAGTGGTAATGTTTGTACAGTATTGTGAATGTACTAAATGCAACTAATTGGCAACGGAGTCAATGGTTGTGTTAGGTGATGTGTATCATACAATAAAAATTGCTATTAAAAAACAAACGCAACAAAACACAAACACTAAAGGTTGAATTGTGCTTGGTTGGGGACAGGCTTTTATCAAACAATCATGAACATAGAAATCAGAAGACTGTTTCCCACCTGAAAGGAGGTTGAGGTTACCGCTCTCCTGCAGTAGGTCCAGGGGTCGGAGGGGCTCCAGCATTATCTCCAGGTTCCGTGTGCTACTGTGCCCAGACAACCAGGTGAAGGCAAAGCTGTGAGGACAGTAGCTTTAGAGAAACAGAAAGTTGTACTCAACATTGAAGAAATAAATCCGACCACAAATAACGTTGCCAGCAAGGCATCCCTACAAGGTGTGCCCAGCTGTGGGCCATCACCCTGCCTCACCAGCCAGTGGATGCCTCCTCTTGGGTGGGAGGTCAACCTTTCCACCAGACATGGTCATAGAGCAGGCACGGTCCTCACAGCACAGTGTGACATCAGCCACAGTGAATGAAAGGCAGTCTGGTGGCATAAATGCACCTCAACATGCAAAAGCCTAAAATCCCAGTCTTCGGAAGTCCCGGGCCGTCTGGGCCAATTGGAGACGCACAGCAGGAGTGAGCAACTGAGTGTGAACAAGGCCGTCTGTGACGATGACTGGTGAGGAGGCTGGAAATGTGGGCACCCAGAAACCCGCATTTGAATATCTCCAGATTTGGATAAGCGGTCCCTCACTCCATCTACCAATAGTTTGTTTCCTAAATTGCATAAGCTTCAGTCCCCCTAAGCCTGGGTCCACTCCCAGCACACATATCTGAAGGGGAAATGGTGCTTTTAGGGGTGAGTACAAAGGTTCTCAGAGTGCATCCTCAAATGGGCAGGGAATCCCACCCTGGGCTTTCTTAGCACCTGGCTTCTACCGAGACGTGAGCTTGACCTTTGTCAGCCATTATTACATGCCAAAGTCTTACATGGACGAGTTTTGTGTCTGGTCCCATCCGGTAAGCCCTACCTTCTTTCTCATTGTGTGACAAGATGATCTGAGTTCAAGCCCTTGGACTATTCCCATGTTTACGAATTTGTGACAATGACCCGTACTCACCTAGGCAACAAAACCAGGGTGTCTTCAAGGCTCTTCTGACCCTCTCAGTGCCCGAGTTCCATCTATTTTCATTCGTCACTAAAAAAACAGAAAACTGAACTTTACAGATTGTTATTTATATAAATATGTGTTTTGCTGTGAAACACCGTTGAATGTGTATGTGTGTGTACGTGTGTGTGAGCTTGCACATACATGCATGCATGCATGCATATGGCCTACATTGTGTAATCAGACTGTCTGCTTATGTTTATGTATTTCTGTTTTTTTAAATTACTTTTATTCATTATTTTCTAGAGAAAGGGAGAGAAGCATCCATGTATGGTTGCCTTTCACCTGCCTCCAGCCACAGACCTGGCTGGAGACCTGGCTTGCAACCTGGTTATGTGCCCTGACTGGGAATCGAACCAACAACCATTGGGTTTGCAGGGTGGTGCCTTATCCACTGAGCCACCAGCCAGGGTCTATTTCTATTTTTGTTTTTTAATAAAAATATGTGTTTCAGTTCCAGGAGAGCTGGAGTCTAAATTTCATTAAGTGATACACATTTGATATTTGATGTTATGTATTTTATAAAAACTTATTTCAACATGCAATCTTCTGAAATCTTCCTTGGTTAGAGATCTCTGAAAGTATTTGCCTTACCTAATTCTGATGGTAATTTCTTTATTCACAACTTTGATGAAATAACATGTTTTTTGATAGCAAATGAAAATTCTAATATTGATCACACATGCTAAGCAAGTTGGGTTTGGGGATAAAAAGTATTTTTCGAAAAACATAGGTGGATTTATTACATAATAACAGATACATGAAGCCCTAAGTAATTTTAAGTGACTTAGTCACAGAATCGTTTGTTTCCTTCATTTTTGAGAACTAAAGTTTTAAGGGCATGAACAAAAGGAGCAAAATCCTATTGATTCATGTCAGCCAAAGATATATTTAATTACCTCTATTCATGTCGTCCACCTAAGAAGGATATTTTTCAAGAAACAGCAAATCAGAGGTTAGAGAACATCCAAACAATCAAAAGATTAAAGATAAATTTTATTACAAAGCCTTATCTTTCTATCCCCTAACGGGGATGAAAGAGAACATATAAATGGGGGAAAAAAAGCAAAATATAAATGATAAGCTTGTTTAACTGATACGTTTATATTCATTGAAACACATTCATACAATGGATTCAAGTTGATGAGGATTAGTTACAAGTTGCTAGGGAAACAAAGATGATTAAAGCATGGTTCTTTGAAGCAACAGATATATAAACAAAACAATCTCTGTCTTGGCTTAGGGCAGGGGTGTGAGAATATGCTTGTCTGTTTCCTCTCTGGGCTTCTCACTCACGCTCCAAACGTCATAGAATCATAAACAGCTTCATGATTCTAGCGTTTCTAGACTAGGACCAAGTCTTGGGTGAGACCATTCTGTACCCAATATTTATTCATACTGTTCTGATTTGCCAACATGAAGCAGGAAGCCTCCAGATCTAAACCCCTAGCCCAGACTTGTTTTCTGAGGGTTAAATTCACATATCCCACCTCTAAGTGGAAGGATGCCCATTGGGGTGTTGCCATGACAACTTCCCAATATTAAAGTATTTTCCATGGTATTTAGGGTGATATTAAGAAGTGCATCAACATTTGGAATACTTAAGCCTGTGAATCATTTTCCAAATATCAATGCATGATTTTACAGAATAATGAAGACAGGAAAAAATCCATCCAGAGAGCAAGAGAGATCAAAGATTTCACTATATGGAAAGTTCCTTGACATGACATCGGATTCCACATGGTCAATGATCCTTATGGAACGACCTCTTGCCGTGTGTTGGTGCAGTACCGGGGAATGTCTACCGAAGCCTTTCTGTCAGTGGGTAGAACTAAAATAAACAAAAGTTCTGAGGGTTCTCAATTTTTAAGAGTTTATACGAAGAGGCCCTCAGACCATAAAGTCTGAGCATTGCGTATGAACCTTTTCGTTTTCTGTCTTTTCCCCCTAGAACATGAGGTTCAGGGGGACAGAGGCTTCCCTGACTTTGGCACCTTCGGTATCCAGGTGGTGGGCCAGCGCTGGACCATCAGTGCTGACAAGCGTTTTCTCAGTGTCCATGCTTGCGAAGGTGCTTTATTATTATTAGTTATCATTATTTAATTATATTGTACTGTTTATGCTATTACAGTTGTCTCTACCTTTTCCCCCTTTGCCCATCTCCACCCAGCACCCCTGCAGACAATTTCCATACTGTTGTCCATGTCCATGGGCTGTGCACATATGTTCCTTGGCTAACCCCTCACCTCCTTTCATCCACAGTCCGTGAACTCCTGGCCCACAGGTCCAGTGGCCTCTCTTCAGTTGTTCGCTATGCCATTAGATGTCTCCTCTGTCCTCCCTGGGCTGGTTGGGTCCTACCGGATTTCAACAGAGCCAGGAGAGACGAAGAATAGAGATTTTAATGTTCTGTAAATATTGTTTCATAACTTATTTTGGAAAAGAGTATCTGCCAATGACAAGTCATAAAAGCAGAATCCAAACTCTAATTTGAATACTTTGAACTACCCTGCAGTTATTGAGCTCTGTGTCTTGGAAGAATTTTAAAGAGTTATTCAATAACTATATCTGCCAATTTATTTGTCCAATTATATTTGGGTTCATATTTACAATGCCTCCCATGGTAGGTTACGGGTTTGTAAGAATTGCTATTGTAATGACTGACACTTTCTTGAGTCAAAATTGCACTTCAGAAATGGTGTAGGCTATCTTCATATATTGCTTTCCGAAATTACCGTGCAGAAGCATTCAAAGCACAATTAATTGCTTGCAATTTGATTGGAGATTTGCGGTCAGAAAAGGTGAATGGAGTTTCCAAGTAGTTATGTGTACCATTCTGGTCGAATGATGTATATTAGCCGTGCACACCCAGAAGGGACATAGCCCAGGGACAGGATCCCAGCACGGGGAGCACTGAGGCAGCTAAGTGATTCCCATTCACGTTAATAGCAGCCAGACGCATGACAAATCGCGTGCCAGGGACCACAACCACTGTTCGGTGCTGCTACAAGTAAACACCGTCCAGGAGAGGAGTTTCTGCCTGTGCATTTCTAAAACTACTTCCCCGTGTCATTCACATGAGTGAAAATTGGAAATGAGAGTGCAGTGGGGCATAAATAACACTCACTTAGTTTCAGTTAGTAGTATTTTAAGAGCTGCATCGCAGTAAAGAATCTTCAAGCAGAAATCATGACCATCAGAATAGTAGCATATTATCTGCTCAAGTGACTAACTGTAGCTAAGATCCAATTTCTTTTTCATTCCATCTTAAATATTGAGACTTCCTCCCATGCACTAGGAGCTGAGATCGACATTAAGAAAAGTTGCTGACTGTCAGGATCACAGTTGCTGTCTTTTTGAGTTTTGCAGGAGATGCACAAAAACAACTATTTATAAGCTGTGCACTTCAAATAAAATGTGCGTCTGTTTTTTGTTTGTTTACTTGTTTTTGTTTAGTATGTGATGAACTTGGTCACTCCATCTTAACAAATGAAAAGCTAAGTGAGCTGAAAATAAGCACCAGAGAAGCCTCAAGACAGGCAACCTCCCAAATTAGCGACAGGCAGTGACAGAAAGTCCCAGTTTGCTGGAGTATAAACCCACAAGCAGAGAACCGTGTAGGAAATAGTACTGGGTGCATTGTGTCCGGCTTTCAGCCCAAAATTCCAGGGCACACTGAAAGGCAGAGAGACTGTGAGGAGACAGGGCCGCACAGGGACCCACCTCTGATTTGGCAGGTCTGCTGGAATGATGAGGCTGGTCACGTGGGGCGACTATGATTGACACAATGAGGGTTCTTACGGATGGAGTAGATAGCACGTCAGGACAGATGGCTAGTAAGTGGGGAAATACATTAACTTGGTCAAATTACGAAGGATGAACACTTCCTTTGTGTTCACTCTACACACGTTCCAAGTCGCTGAACTTCGCTTTTAGAAAACAGTTATTTTTCTCCGTATGATGGACAGTTTGTAAATAGTTTGGTTGGACCCGTAGATTTAAGTAGGCCCACTCGGCATACATGCTCTGAAATGTCTTCCCAGAGAGTAACAGCACCTTGCTTCAATCTCCTTCACTCTGACACGCGAGAATCCCAGCGGAGACCAGCGCTGGATGTGCAATTATTCCACAGTGAGCCTTGAAAGTGATTTTCAGAAACAGAGTTCCCTGAAGCAGAACATTCTGGAATATGACATCCCTCCACGTACTTGGGTCCTCCCGCTTAACTGTGTACTTCTGATCATAAACCATTCCCTACCTCGACATTCCGGTGTACAAAACTCTGTTGCTTATAAATAGCATCTTTCTATGTTAACTATCTGCAGCTCATGGGCCTTCAATCCTTTTTTATTCTTATGGCCCTGAAGACAGTCTCTGAAATCATCTCAGAGAGATGGCGCAGTAAACGAGGTAGTCCTCAGGAAGAGCACACGGCGGAGGCAGTTCGGCTCCCGGGGTCCCAGGAGATCATTTGGTTTTTCATGTGAGCCTGGTGGGAGGCTGGGGAGGAACACAGGTGCAACAGCTCGCTTGCTCACCTGTAATTAAAGGTGGAGGGTCTCAGGGAGTTATAGGATAGGACTGATGATGATTAAATCACTAAGAGGAACTGAGTACCCTTTTTAACATTATAGGACAGCATCCATTGCCAGAATGAGGCAGATTTTGACCTAACGTTGTATTATCTGTTTCTACATTGTAGACTCACAACATCGCAATATAATTTATACTACCAATTTAAAAAGTAGTTTTATAATTTGCACCCGTTTGATACTTATTTGTCAACCACCAGTACTTAGGTCTGGTTTCTGGGTTCCAAGGTACTAAATGGGTCAAAATAAAACCAAGAGTTCATGAAAACTGTGTTCTTAACACGAAGGTTTCCAATATGTAACTTTCTTCTGATGAAAACAGAATAAAGGGAATCTCATGAGATTCATCTATGGCCTGAGTCATTTGCTATGGTTTTATCTTAAAATAAGTGAATGGGTTGCTGGGTCTACTCCAATCGCTGCCTTGAGACTTGCTTGTTTTTTTCAAATAGCCCTTATTGGTCAAAAAAGATAGGTGAGTCAACTTACTTAACATGACAAAGTTTCAAAAACACTTAGCTATTAGCAGTATTTTTTTTCTTATCAAGATTTAGAGGAAATTGAGAAAGACATTTTGTTTTTAGCAGTGAAATGTCAACCTTTGTGAAAAACATTTGCATTTATTCCTAATCATTAAACTCTACTGCTTGTAATATTTTAATTAATAAAAAATTAAAATATAAAGAGGTTTTATACATTTCTGAATATAAATATGTGTGCCTATAAATCTACACATATAATTACAGAATAAAATTAGTTTGCATATAAAATATAACTATACACATAAATGTACATATAATATAAAAGTATTTTTTACATTAAAATGTCTTAAATGGGCTTATTTTTAGGCTAAAGATATATATATGTTTTATTCAAAGTTTTCACTAGACTCTTTCATATAAGATTTTCCTCAGCCCCTAAATTAAAAGCAAGTTTATTCTTTCTAAATCACTTTTTGGGCATGAATGCCGGCTAGAGATGGCTTCCCACTCCCCTGTCCTGCTGTCTCCACTCTGGGGTGCTTCAAAGGGGCTCTGTATTTTTATGGTGCACCATTTTTTAATTGACCTCATGAATATCAGTTCTAAATTTCCCATCCCAAAATATAACATTTTAGTGTATTTGCTTTGTCCGGTCAGTTGTCAAAAATGGTAATATTGGAATTATATGCATTTTCTTTTTGGTAATTTTCCTAATTATGGTTGAAATATATATTTGATTTTAGAGAGAGAGGAAGGGGGGAGAGAGAGAGAGACAGAGGGGACGTAATTTGTTGTTCCACCTATTTATTCATCCATTGGTCGATTCTTAACCCACAGCCTAGTTGTATCCGGATGACACTCTAACCAGCTAATACCCAGCCAGGGTTGATTTTATAATTTGAAGTTTTGCCCAGTTCCCAGAAAATGTTGTAGCAAGTGAGCATTAACAAATAATGTATTCAAAAATCATCCCTTACCTGCCTCTTTTTAAACAATGGAATCAGTCAATATACAAGACGATGAACAAATGTTTGTTTTTATTCTTTTGCTCTTTGATGACTGGAAGGAGAATGCAGAAAAACCAAATAAACCAAACAAAAACTTTCTTCTAGACATTTTATATAATTTTCTTTGTCTCTGGTCCTTCAAAGTGATCATCTAGTCAACTAGTTTTCCTCTTTATAAAACATAATACAGGTTTATTTTAGAAAGTCTAGAAACTAAGAACTATAATAAACCAAGAAGATTATCCTGAATCCTTTCATTTAGAGCACTTGAGAATGTTTTAAAACATATACGAATTTTCAGATTTGTTTTCCCTTTTAATTCACACACGGTTCTTATAAAATTGAAAGCACAGTACATTATAATTTTATATCTACATTGTGCTTTGTTCATTGAATAACACATCATTAGAACTTTACCTTCCCCTTGAATGTATTCTGATAACATATTTAGTATTATTAACACAGGATTTAATGAATAATTCTGTTATTGGAGTCTAGTGTTATTTTACATTAACATCTTTAAATAATACACTGTGACTCATAAGTCATCATGTGTATATTTGATTATACCCTTAGGTAGAGTCTGGGACTTTAATTTATTGAGTCAAAGCGCGTGAACATGTTTATGAAATATAATGTCTTAGGCACGCATATAATTATGATAACATGATTTTATCAAGAAATCAGTCATTTCCTCACCTTCTACTGAACCTAAAAATAACAAGGCATAGTGAATTTAAGAGCGAGGCCTAAATGAATTAAAAATGTGTTAACACATTGATCTGCCAACTAGCTGACTGTGAAGCGTTAATTTGGTTCTAAACTTGTCTGCAATCAATGGAAAAGCACAACATTGTTGTTTGATAAAAATTCAACAGTACTTCTTAACATGATAGTTCTAAAGGAGTAAGATCAGTAATTTATATTTATAACAGTTTACTGTTTATATAATCATATTTTCATCTGGTGATTTCTTTAAAAAATCATGACTCTATGGTACTGACAACAAATCAAAATTTATTTCTATAAATTAATTACACCGAGGGTCAATATGATTGCTTAAAATATTAATTTAAGCCCTGACTGGTGGCTCAGTGGATTGGCACCAGTCTGCAAACCCAAAGGTTGCTAGTTTGATTCCCAGTCAGGGCACATGACCAGGTTGCAAGCCAGGTCTCCAGCCAGGTCCCCAGCTGGAGCCAGGTGAAAGGCAACCATACATGGATGTTTCTCTCCCTTTCTTCCTCCCTCTCTGCCCTTCTCTTTGAAAATAATGAATAAAATATTAAAAATATATATTTACTTTAAATTTTAGAATAGGATGTAGGTACAAACAGGTTGTGTTTTTTTTCTAGAATTTCTCTTTGAAAAGTGTTTCAGATGAGCTTTTCTTAACTTGGAGTGATGACGCGCTGGAGATTACGCACAATACGCCTGAACAATTATGGAGAAATTTACCTGTAAGCCGCTCCCCCTTTTGGGGAAGTCTTAGGGAGAAGAGTGAGCGAGCGTAAAGAAGCCTTTAGAACTCAAGAACACCTACATTTTATCTGCTTCATATACAGAAAGAGATTACATGTTCACAAGAGAAAGCCCAGGAAAAGAACACTTTTTAAGAAAAGATTCTATTTATCATCTTTAGAGAGAGGGGAAGGGAGAGAGGCAGAGAGGGAGAGAGACATCAATGTATGGTTGCCTTTCACCTGGCTGGAGACCTGGTTATGTGCCCTGGCTGGGAATCGAACCAGCGACCTTTGGGTTCGCAGGCCGGTGCTTTATCCACTGAGCCACCAGCCAGGGCAGGGAAAGGACACTTTTAAAGCACAGCTGGGCTTTGGCTTCAATTTCTCTCAGTAACAGTGGGTGAGATGCGACCAGGCCTGGTTCTCACCCTCCAGCCGTCCCAAGAGCCTGGAAACCAGACAGCCAGCTGGCCCTTTGTGTCTTTCTCCTGCTCAGCTGACTCAGGCCTTCTCTCTTCAAGTGCTCTTATTTAAAAAGTGCCACAGACGGGCTGAAAGCTTATGAGCAGGCCGGTGGGCCTCATTCGTGCCCGCACCTGCCCGGCCTCCGCGACCACCGGCACAGGACACGTGCGGACAATGTTCCGCCCTGCAGTGCGCCTCCCGCCCCAGCAGCACGTTCAGGGCCGGGGGACACGTGGGGCAGAGAGGGAAGCCAGCGTGTCAGTGGAATTCACAGGAGCAGCGGTGTTTGACCTGCTTGCTGGTTGACCTGTCCCATGCCACAGGCTTCGTGTGGACTGAAGTGCATTAGAAACACGTTCTGTGAAAGCCGAGATCAGTCAAAAGCTGGTAATGTCGCAGGGGCTTTAGTCTTACTCCTGATACACACAAAGTTTTGGGAGAACGGATGTGTCTGGAGCAGTTCATGTCCTCTGTGTCGCAGAAGATGCGCCAATAATTGGGCAAACCCATTTAGTTTAAAAGAGCATCAACATATTTCTCTTTCAAAAGGAAGAGAGATAAGGAAATATAAGATTCTTTGAACTATAAAAGGGGGATGGATGTGTATACATCTTCTAAAACTATATGCATAAATGTACTAATTTCAATATCATGCATGATGATTAATTAGAGGAAAATAATCCTCTCGGGGGACGGACCTGGCAGGTTCCCTTCCAGGATAATTCAAGGACAGGCACTTTATGGTTGCTCACCTGCAGAAACAAAGATGATAGTTTTGTAGATCACACCTCATTTTCTAAGTCTGTTCAATTGCTTCCTGCGGTATGCTTTTATTATTCAAAATTCCATGTCAGCCGCCAGAATCAGCTCTTTTCGGAGCTTCCTTCCCTCACAAACCTCTGCTCATTAGGCGAGCCTGGGTCTCAGGGCTCCAGCGAAACCCCAGCTGTCAGTCCTGGGAAACGCGGCGAAATCTACAGGAAACAAAAGGTTTATAAAACGCAAATAAAAGCTGGGTTATAAGGGGATTGTCGTATTTTGCTTCTGCACATGTTTTGCAAATATTTTCCAGTTTGTTTACCTTTTGATGTTTTTCGTCAACAAAAGTAAAGTGAGACACAATGTACAAACTGCTGGGATAAACACAAGCATCACAACCTGTAACCAAAATGACAAGCGATCACAGGCCATTGAGCACCATGAGATGAGGAAGGAAATAATGCCAAATTCTCCCACCTTGCAGCCATTGAATAACCCTTGAGATTGTTTGAAAAACATAGATTGATAACTATTTGGAAAATATGAAGGGTGTCCATTGGGAAAATGACAGACAAAACATGAAAATTAACTTTAAATTGGAATCTACCAAAACAGCTATAGGGAAAGAAAAAGTACAAAATATGTGTAAAATTTAAAATAAGAGCAAAATTAAGATGTGCATAATTACTTTTATAAAGGCAAAGAATGTCTTTGAAAAAACAGTAATAAAAAAGGTGAGAGTCAAAAAAAAAGTGTACATTTGTACACTTGAACATTTGAATCCTGTGTATCTTATTAGCCCATGTCACCCCAGTTTAATTAAAAATAGTGTTGAAAAAATAAGGAAAAAAATGCACGCAATGTTTAACAGGTTTATTGCATGTTAAGCCCCAGCAATTTTAGTCATTTTTGGACTTTTACAATATTTTTGCATTCAGTTTCCTATGACTTTACCTGCATTCAAATATGTACACACACACACACACACACACACACGCACACACACACATAATTGAATACAAGAAAAAAAAACCAACAACAAAACAGTATATGGGCAGCTAACTGGCTTGTTTAGAAATTAGTTCCATGGTATAAACTTCGTACGGACAGAGATGGCACTGCAAACATTTTCTAGAAATGGCATAACACAGTTTTGTTCAAATTAAATCTAGTTACGGGTTTGTTTTGTGCCTTAGCTTTGTCGTTATGCAATTCTACGTTGTTGTTTTTTTTCTGCCCTGCACTCTCAATAAAATCCTTGGGCATCTGAACCTAATTCTGTTTTACTCTTTTATGGTAAATGGATTAGATAACCCATTAAACAAATGGAGGGAAGCAGCATTAATGATATGTGGCCCTGGCAGGATGAAGTTAATAGGATTAACCAAATTAGCTCTTCTGCATTCAGGCCTGCCTGTGTTTTCGACATTTCAAGCAAGAAATCATCAAGAGAACTCAGATCGCTGTGATTTCCTCTCATGGTGGTCACAGAGCCAAGGTCAGTAACGCATTTATTCTCCAAACCAGCCTTGGGACTACAAACCGTTAACAAGCTTGTGGTGGAAAGAAAAAGGAACCAGAAAGTTAAAGAGGACAGGAAGGAGACAGGAAAAGGCTCCCAGAAATGTCAAGGGACAGAGCTCTGCACACCCATGTACTCCGAGGTAGAGGGTAGGACGACGGGAAAACTGGAGCTGGGCGTGACGACCGCAGGGGTTTTGGTGAAACCAGGAATCACAGGCGAGATGGTGTCCGGTCGAGCGTCATAGAGCTGGAAACTCTGTTCAGGCCGCACAGTCACCAAAGGTCACTGGGTCACAGGCGCAGAGAGCATTCCGCACGGTGACACCCGCGCAGGCTTGTGGCCCTGCCTCGGAGCTGCCGTGGGCAGCAGGTGGCACCCAGGCCTGTGGAAGTGCGCCCCGGGGTCTTCACCCAGCAGTGGACTGCCCACTGGCACACGCGGTGCCACTTCAGTGGCTGGGGGCTCACTCACCCACGAACTCGGGCGTTGGACACTGTGACAGGTGTTAGGCTGTGAGTGGGAAGGAGCAGGGCAGCGGGCAGGTCCAGGGTGACTGTGGCTATCTGGGTACGAGGGAATGAGGACCAAAAATTGGTGTGTAAAATAAAAAGCGCCAGCTGCCAAGAGACAAATACCACGTGCTCTCAATTCTACCTAGAATCTAAGGAACAAAACAAACTAATGAGCGAAATAGAACCGGGGACAGGGAAGATGAAACAGACTGAAGGCTGTCAGAGGGGCGGAGAGGTGGGGACTGAACGAAGGTGAAGGAATTAGCCGAAGAACATACATGCATGGCCCATGGCCATACGGACACAGCCAACTGGTGTGGGGCCGCCTGAGGGAGGGGCAGCTGGGTGGGGCGGGGCCAAGGGGGACAATTGGGACAACGTGAACAGCATAAAATTGTAATAAACCATTACAAAAATATTGTAATTTAAATTAAAAATAAAAGCAGGTACAGTTAAGATATTGGGGGACTTAGTAATGTGTTTTCTGGCCTGTTTCAACGTGTAAGTGATGCAGAGTCTAAGAAATCATGGCTGCATACCGCTTTTGAGGGCCTTTGGGTCCAATTCTACTTTTCTCTCTGGAGACCATTGAGAAGTTGGGTTTTGCGGTTCCGGACTTTGTTCCTTTGTCCACCCACCGCCGCACAGGCAGCGCACAGACTTTCCTGGGACATACAAAGACGGGTGCAAAACAAGACTGTCAGTGCTAAAATGTCCAGTGGAGCTGGATCATGAGACTAGATAGCAAATAAGATAAATTTCAACTTTTCACCTCCCTCCATGCAGCAAAGCACAGCTTCGTGAAGATGAATACATTTTAACCTTTAACCATATTTATGTAGCATATATTTGAAATATTTCTGAACTACTCAGTGTAATTGCATATAGGTAGTTAGAATAATGTGTGCAATAAAAGGTAAGTATTGACAAGGATGTGGAAAAGGGGACCATGGTGCGCTGTTGGTAGAAATGTAAATTGGTGCAGCCACCACGAAAACCATATGGAGGTTCCTCAAAAATAACTGAAAATGGAGCTGCCCCATGGCCCGTCCATCCCACTTCTGGGTTTCAGCCAAAGGAAACAAAGTCACTGTCTCAAAGGGATCTCTTTACTCCATGGTCATGAGACCATTATTCACAACAGCCAAACCTGGAAACAATCCAAGTGCCCTTTGATGGAGGCGTAAATACAGGAGATGTGGCCCTATATCCGGTGGGATATTAGACATCCAAGAAAATTAGGATCAATTTTCATTTGTGACAATGTGGGTGGGCCTTGAGCCCATTATGCAAAGGGAGTCAAGTCAGACAGAAAGACAAATACTGTATGACCTTACTGGCATGTGAAATAAAAAAGAAAAAGCTCACAGAAACAGAGGACAGGTTGGTGGTTGCCAGGTGGGGATTGGAAGGAGGAAATAGTGAAAAGAGTCGAAAGGTACAAAATTTCAGTCATAAGATAAATAAGTTCAAGATTTAAAATTCAAACTATTAACATAATAAGTTTAATATTAAAATTACCAATTCTAATAAATAAAATATTAAACATCAAAGTTATAAATTTAGAATGAAAAAAATTATAGAATAAGAAGGTGTTACATGGCAATAAAGGGCATAGTTTATTTGCAGATTGCAAAAAAATTGAACCTTTCTGTTCCTGCTAAATAAAATAGCCGATACATTTTTAACAACTCTTATGATGAAAAGTTATTGTGTGAGTCAGAAATTGTTATATATATTTTGAATACATAAAGTCCTTTGGAGAGTTCTTTTAGAAGTGATGAAAAACATAGTTTTTTTTTTTTTTATTACTGTTTGCAAAGCTTTTAAAAGTATTCTCATATGTTATTGGCAAGAGGCCTTTAGAATGCTGATAATGGTGAAAGAGTAATTTTGATTTGGAAACTTTATTACTTAAAATTTTGTGGTGTTTATTGAACATGCAGAATCCTCATGCTCACTAGCATAATACTTACAAACATTTCCTTGAAACCATTTTATCTTCCCAAGGTTTCAAGCAGACAGGGAATTGAAATCTGAATGTACAATGCCAGTTCTTTTGATTATCCTGAGTGTTGTTAAATTTTAAAGAACTTATGTAACCCACTGGAAGACTTTTTTTTTTTTTTTTTTTTTGGCTACCAATTCATTTTTATTTTGCCTTGGCTCTTGATAGGAACTTTGAAGCACAGTACTTGAATGCATCGTTTAAATATTATGTGAATTAATAATGCTGGCTGATGTATGAATTTACATATAATAGAAATCAGTAGCTATTTAAAGCATTCAGTCATCTTTACAATACAATGCAATTGTCTTGCTTTAATTTATTTTGCAAAAATGTGGAATGCTCTTAATGTCCGTGATAGGCTGAACCGTGTCTCTTCCAAGTTATGTATTAAAGCCTTAATCCCTAGTACCCCAGAAGGTAACCATATTTGGAGATCAGGTATTTTAAGGATGTTAAACTGAGGTCATTCGGGCAAACTCTACTCCAGGATGGCTGATGCTTTTATAAGAAGAGGAGATTGGAAAACAGACTTCCATGAGGGAGGACCCTGTAGGCACAGCCAGAAGACAGCCACCAGCAAGCCAAGGAGAGAGACATCAAGCACCTTGGTCTTGGACTTGTAGCCTCTGGAATTGTGAGCAAACCAACTTCTGTTGTTTAAGCACCTGATTCGTGATCCTTTGTTAGCAAACTAACACGTCATGTGCCGGGTGATGTGGGGCATGGTAAGTAACGGTGTGAAGTTACTCACTTTGCTGCTACATCTTTAAAATGTATATCACTTTCGGTGTAGTTCACCAGTTCACCTCTTTCCCAGCCAAACTGAATCTGTATTTTTTCCCCCTCACACAAAATGATTTAGACTTTTGGGATAAAATGCATGTGGTTAGTTGTGGTTTCTTAAAACATGGTCCCGCCTGAGCAGGGTGCAAAGGGAGGTGTGAAGCCACAGCTGCAGAGAATGCAAAGGCTGCAGCGCCAACTGCTCTACTGACATGGACTTGACCCACAGATACTTCCACAGGGGCTCTCCCACCCTGGCCCCCTTCCCACTGCAGCAAATGCGTCATTTCCAATTGCTTAAAACTGCTCAGTGCTTGGCGGGGTGTTGGTGGGGGAGCTGGAAAATGAGGGGTTGAGGGTACAGAATTTGGAACGAGACACACTTAGTTTTGTCTCTTAGGTGCTAACTGACTTTGGGAAAGTGACTCATCTTCATGTACGTAACTTTCTCACGATCTTCTGAACCTTGGTAATTTAGAAACATGGAAAAGTGATATTAAAAACTTCTCCAAACTTCCTGCTTTAAGGTATATGGTAGCAAGCCTCACTAAAATATGAAGGAGAAACAAAATAAGGGTTTTAAAAAAGTGATCCCTGAATGATTATTAATTATCACACAATAGCATTGGACCAAGACTAGTCTACTCATCCTATAGGAATTTTACTAGGATTAAATGTAAGCAAACAAAATTCCAAAATAAGCATAGATCCCTTTTCCAATCAGGGCCACCTGCCTTCCTCTGGGTGAAAACTTTGGCCATTATTAACAACCTTATTCACTGATTCCCACTCACTTATTCCTGCGCTCTTCACGCTCCCACCCCTTCCTCTTCCTCCCACCCCTTCTTCCATCTGAAATGGGCTCAGATGGTTCTGCTTCTTCCAGGTGTCCTAGGAAATTCATGTGTAAGTTAGATGCTTTTGTTTGTGGAAGCTTCCTGTTTGTCAGGTAGTGTGTCCACATCACCATCCTATATGTGAATTAATTTTACTTTTTCTTCAACTCTTACCAAATGAGCCCCAACCAAAAAGAAACACTGGAGCGAAGTACCGACACCGCACGTCGCTGTGTTTAAGGAAGTTGAGAAGTGATGGAGGATTGCACCCCCTTATTCACTTTCCACGGAGCCACTTACCCTCAGTTTGCCGCTGTCCAAAAATATGACATGGAAAGTTCCAGAAGTAAATGATGTCTCTCTTTAAATGTGTGCGTCCTTCCGAGTGGTGTGATGAAACCTCATGCTGTCCCTCTCCGTCCTCACTGGGTCCATCATCTGCACGCTCCCCACCCATGGGTCATTTAGTGCCTGGCTCACTTATCAGCTCGATGGTAGCGGTGCGACAGTCCTTGAGTTCCAGTCACCCTGCTTTTACCCAATAAGAGCCCTGAAGCACAAGAGAGGTGATTCTGGCAACTTGCTCTGTCAGAGAGAAGTGACTACGTGCTCTTAAGTGAAGAGCTGTGTATGTATAGGAAACACAGTATTGTGACGTTTGGGGCCATCTGAAGTTTCAGGTGTTGGCTGGGTATCTTGGAAATATTCCCCCAAAATAAAGGGGGGCTGCTGTACGGGTTGTGTGTGCATGTGTGTGTAATGCGTACTGATACACTTCTATAAACAACATGCTGTGGTTTTTACAATAGGGCCTGTGCAGGGTTGGACGCAGATTTTAGTAGGTCCAGGCAGCAGAGACAGCAGGAGAGTTTACCTTGGGTGTAAATGTTGGAACTGCGGCTTAACATTCGCACGCCTGTTCGCTGATCAGCTAAGAGCTGGTGAGCATTCAACATCCCAAGCAGCAAAAGGGGACAAGCAATGGGACCCGACAAGAGCCCGTCACTGGCGGTAACTGCTGTCGCTGGGATTTAGGGAACCCACAGGTGCAGGAAGTAGTGGCTTGGAGTTCTAGACCTGGAAAAGGCATTGAGGGGGACATGGGCTCTGGCGCACAGATTTGGGCTTCGTCCTGCAGCCGGGGAGATTTGTAAAGCAGAGGAAAGAGTACGTGCTCTGTTAAGAGAAGACACATCGCTGTACTCGGGAGGCAGAGGAGGTATTCCAGGAGGTGAGGGGGAACCGTCCACGTGGGGAAAATGCGGACTTGCACCAAAACCGGGTTGTGGGGCCCAGAAGCCTCTGCTGCAACTACAGATGGACCTAGCACAGGATGGGGTGAGACGAGGAAGAGGCTGAAGGGCTCGTAAGTGACATTTCTTTGTCACCTGGGTCGTTGGATGCATCAGCAAGGCAAGGGAGGGTACTGAACAGCCAATAGGGAGGGAAACTTAATGAATTTAGTTTCAAACGTGTCAAGACTAAGGTACTTTGGGGTCACTAACAAGGTTGAATCATGTAAAACGAACAACGTTGGACTATTCTTGACTTTTACAAAGGTAATTTTATATCGAACACCTTAATACCTATTTGCATTTCTGTTCTGAAGAAGCCCCCTAGCTCAAGGCTCCCTTCTGCCCAGAGTTGCAGTGAAAGGGGATGTAGTGCCCGATATAAACAAGGTCCCAGCTATTAGAGAAATATTCATACAACTGTATCAAGACTTCCATAGGATTGTGCATTTGAAAGGGGCTCAGATGGTTCACAATGGGAAAACACTTACACAGACGCAAACTACAGGAGTCAAGAATAAACAGAAGTCTGAATAGATCTATCTATGACAAGTGAAGAGATTAAACTGTTATTTAAAAAATTTCCCATGAAGAAAAGCCTGGACTCAAATGGCATCCTGGGTGAATTCCACCCAGCTTGAAAGGGTTAATACCAATTCTTCACGATCTCTTTAAAAAAAGAGAAAGAAAGGAACACATTTAAAAAAAAGATTTTATTTATTATTTTTAGAGAGAAGGGCAGGGAGGAAGGAAGAAAGGGAGAGGAGCATCAATGTCTGGTTGCCTTTCACCTGCCTCCAGCTACAGACCTGGCTGGAGACCTGGCTTGCAGCCTGGCCATGTGCCCTGGCTGGGAATTGAACCAGCGACCCTTGGGTTTGCAGGCTGGTGCCTTATCCACTGAGCCACCAGCCAGGGGAGAACACCTTCAAAGTCATTCTGTGATGTCATCATTACTTGTTAACAAAACCAGACCAAGGTATCAGAAGGAAAAACAACAGAACAAACAAATGAACACACAACACCCAACGTTACTGTCAAGTATGCTTTATAAATACAGAGACAGAAATCCTTTATGCAATACTAGCAATTTATAAGAGGTTATACACATCATGATCCAGGGAACTTACCCCAGAAATGAAACCTTGGTTTAACATCCGAAAGTCAATTAATGTAGCACCATTTCAATAGGATTTAGGGCATAGTCAGCCTATGTTTTCATCATTCTGTTTCCTGTTGCTCTGGTCTTTGGGTTCTCGTCGGTTCTGGAGGAGCCGACCCAGCTCCACAGCCCCCAGGGCTAGTCGGTTATGAGGGCAGGCAGGCTGCCTCCAGGTGCCAGTGCACCTTCCACACGCAACCGATCCACCTTGGCGCTTCCCCGTGTGGCTTTGCAGAACACGGTTTCCTAGTTTTAGGGAACCGAGTGATCGCAGTCCTCACGCACAGCTATTTTCATGAGTGCATGTCTCACCATAGCTTACCTACAGTGAATCCCAGTTACTCTCACAGCACACAGGGTAAAACCACACAATTGTCTCAGTAGCCATAGAAGACGCATTTGACAAAAGCCAACACTCTTTGCTAATTAAGAAAGCATGCAACGAACTCAGTACAGAGGAGGAGTTCCTGAGCCTGGTGCAGCATATGAATCACCCCAGTTGGCATCCTACTCGATACCGGAAGACTCAATAGACGGCCGGCTCTTGCAACTTCTATGCAAAATTGTATCGGAATGCCCAATCATCAAGAAAAAGAAGCAAAAGGCACCAGTTTGGAAAGGAAGAAGTAAAACGATGTTTATTTGAAGATGATATAATCCTGTGTATAGAAAATTCTGAGGGATTCACTCAATGGCTATTGGAACAATATGTGAATACAGGGAAGTAGCAAGATACGCGATCCACATACGAAAGTCTGGTTTGTGTTCATACCCGAGCACACGAGCACAGTGTTTTCTGTTGCTGCCATAACAAATTACCAGGCATTTTGTGGCTTAAATCAAACAGAAATAAATGTATTGTCTTTGCCTTGTGTAGGTCAGAAATCTGACATGGATCACTATGGGTTAAATTCCAGGTGTCAGTAGGGCCACTCAGTTTTCTGGGGAAAAATCATTTCCTGTCTTTAAAAAACCCTATTGACTGCCCACATTCCTTGACCCATGGCCCCATCCCTATACCGTTCCAACCTCTGCTTCCACCCCCGCACCCCCTGCTCTCCTTCCGGGGCTTGAGGAAGATTTGGGAAGTGGCTATAACTTTTCTTTTTGCCTTTTTTGGGGGGGTGGTGTCATGGACTGCTTTCCAATTGATTATGGTGATGATTGCGGAACTGTAAATGCACCAAAATCAACTGAATTTTAGCCTTTAAGTGACATGTGGTGTGTGTCTTATATTTCAGTAAAGCCCTTAAAAAGGTGCATAAAAATTAAGAACAGCAACATGAATAGTACATTCTAATAAAGAAAAGCAGATGGATATCAATTTCTACAATATAATATCTACACAATATTATATATTATATCCTTATATTTCTTAATCTCAATATTATTATTTCTCAATATCACTATTTTAAATGCATGGTAAAATTGTAAGAATGTAGTTAAGAAGACAGAGAAACATTTGAAAATAATTGGGAAAAATTTACCACCAAGGAATAGCTATACTGTACATTTTACAGCACAACTTTTTATTCTCTATTAAGCCGTGGTAATTTTTTCATAATGAAGCCAAGATTAAAGGAATTTATGTACATGGCTACAATTTTTGACACGCAGTATGAAGCTGTTGACTGGTTATTTTAAGTGCAATTTCACATCAAAATGAACAATCGTTAGCATCATCATATGTTGGTGTGCTGAAACGGGGTGTAGAAAAGATGGCCAAGAACCACAACATGTAAACCCTGATGAAAAAGAACAGTTCACCCTCATGAGGGGATGAAGATTAAAAAAAAAATTTTTTTTTATTCATTATTTTTAGAGAGAAGGGCAGGGAGGGAAGAAGAAAGGGAGAGAGACATCAGTGTATGGTTGTCTTTCACCTGCCTCCAGCTAAGGGCTTGGCTGGAGACTTGGCTTGCAACCTGATTATGTGCCCTGGCTGGGAATCGAACCAGCGACCTTTGGGTTCGCAGGCTGGTGCCTTATCCACTGAGCCACCAGCCAGGGAGGGTGAAGCATTTTAATTGTGGTCTGTAACAGAGGTTTTGAGCCTGCTGAGGCCTCTGGTGGTGCTGGGGTGGATACTGCTCTTGTTTTTAAGTGAGTCATCTGAGTGACCCCGTGAATGAGTGCAACTTTGCAAAGCCTGTGCGTGGTTTGTCTTAGAGACACGGCAGGAAATTACGAGGATAGTGAATTTAGAGCACAGTAAAAGGAATATTTCTTGATGCAACAGACAGTCACCTTGTGGATTCATGGTCACGGTAAGATGGCTAAATTATGTTGAATCTCCGTAATTTTGTGAATGATAATAAAGGTTTAGGTGAACTGGGATGGTGATAGGCATGCTAGCAAAGAGATTGCAGTAAGTGAACTGTGTTAAAATCTGGACAGCAGCATATTCATGGAAAGGGACTGGGTCCTGGAAGGCATCAGAATGCCAAATTTGAGGGCAAGACGAATGCTCAGCTTTATTGACTGACAAGGTTATTCGCCTGTCAGTGTTCATTTACCTGTGTCCTGCTCTGACATTCTGCCCTAAAAATATGTGACTTCTTCCTGTCTTTCTTGGTATGTAAGGATGACATCCTTGCCTGAAAATCTCTCAGAAAGGACTTGACTGATTAACTGTCACATTATTGATAGCAGAGAGCAGCTCAGAGCCATTCTGGGAAGGATATTTAAATGAGGGTTTCTGCAACATCATACGAGAAAAACAGGTGTCTCCTCCTCAATGTTTGGCTGAAAACTGGACTTGGAAGGTCTAGATGAGCCTAGTAGTAGATAGCATATTTTTAACTTACTTCCTCTGAATGTTCAATGAAATATTTATGAAAATAATAGGAATACTCCTGGTTGTTACTCTAAAGATAATCCCGAAACAATACCAGAACTCACTGTGTAAAGGGGTTCCCGGATAAGGTAGCTGCACTAAGTCACCCCGAAGAGTTTCCTGTCCAGTTCCATGATCACACTCCTGCCAGGTTAGATACGTAAACATTGACTGTTGGGGTTTTAACTAAAATTCAGGTACCATTAAAGTTCAAAGGGACGTGCTGTCTCCAGGTTGTCTGCCCCAGCATCCTGGCATAAGGAATAGTTCGGGTCCAAGTCCAGGGGAAATACTCCTCAACTTCAACATGGCTAGCAATGGAGTGCAGAGTGGGTAGGCCACCAGCTACGTGCGGGTCCCTCTGAAACACAGCAAGGGTGCCCCCAAATTATTGAGACACGGAAGTGGTTAGAGCAGTCCCCGAATGGTCAAAGGAGAATGTTCACTTAATCCGTGCTGTGTGTTGGGCCCTGCTCCATGCAGTACATGGCGTTCCCATGTTGAGTTCCAGGAGATGAGCTAAATGGTGTCCCTCCTGCAAATGAGGAAACAGAGGGACACCAAGGACAAGGTGCCTCCCACCTGGGGACCACGCCCTGGTCTCGGTGGGCAGCTGTCGCCCCCCCCCCCCACTTCACCCCAACTTTCTCCCTAACCCTCCACACACCAGCCCCTGCTTCTCCACAGCCCCACGTTAGAGCTTCTCCGCACCTGACAGGAGAGAAGCCCTCAGGCCCGGCCCCACACCTCCATTTCAGTGGTTCCCCGGGCACCGTTCGAACGCTTTCCCCCTCGGGGAGGGTAAGTGCAGGCACTTTCATAACAGCCTGTGCACCGTGGCTTCTGGGGGCAATGATGCCATCCCTCTCCTGTCGTGGGTGAAGCTGGCCGAGGAGGAAATCTAGAAGGGAGTTGGCTCTGCCGCCTGCGATGTGGGAAAGGGGTGAACACTAGGAGGCAGAATTCGAAGATTTTGGATAATAGTAGACACAGTGTAAGACGGTTTCACAGGGGAACGTCAGGTCTCATCAGGCAGCTATATGCCAGAGTGAATTTGAATTGCAACCACATCTACTGTAAGTTGCTTTGTTTATATTAATTCTCCAGAGAATTTGGTTCATTGTTGATCTCTTCTTTTTCCCACTGACATTAACAGGTCGTTTTGCATTAAGAGGCGTTTCCTTATCTTTCCATGCACACTCAAATTGCAATTTTATTGAAAAGATAAGAGATATGTGTTGAACAAATTGTAACATTAATGAATGTTACAATTCTTTGAAAAGTTATTAGCTTCATGATAACATCAGGTTTATATTATAAGGCATTCAAGTGCCTTGCTTGGTACCAATCAAGGTATACTTTGTTAGATTGACTAATAGACTGACCTAGACACCTATTATCAACCTACACAAGCTCAAAAGTAACCAAATCCTATTTTTAATATCACATGTTTTTAAATCCAGCTGTCTTTTATTCATAAATATCACATGTGACTCTATTGGATACATTCTAATTATTGAACATTTTCTTATTGAATGGTCCAAAAAAGAATATTTAAGTAGGAAATACAGTTTATGGAGTTTTAGTCCTTAAATAAGTACTTACTAAAATGCTCTGGCCTTAAATTACATTACAATAAGTATTAATGATAAAAGGCATTTATTGTTGTCATTTAAGCACACAAAATAATACTATTTGGTCAATATTTGAGAAAAAATAATAAAATATTACATATGTATGTCATTCTTAGGAAAGTGTTTTCAGAATACCCCTGACACTGAGACTTTCACTTCTGGAAAAATGGAGTATACATGTTTTTCCCTCTTCTTTCCTGCTACATACCCGTAAAAACCCCGAATCCTGCAGGGTATTCTGAAAGGATGAGGCTGGCTAGAGAGCTCAGAACCCAAGGACTGAAATGAGACTGAGCCCCTGTATGTCCTGGACAGACAATGTGGCATCTGAGACAGGGTTTTGAAGCCTGTTCTCTCTGGCCAAAGGATGGATGAGGGGCACCTTTGCAAGACAAGCTTTTAGAGAATAATAGCTGTCCCCAGCCAAACCCTCAGACAAAACTGTGGCCCTAAGTGTCCCACAGACAACAAAGGCTCATGGGGAGAACAGGTTTTCACCCTTTGCAGGTGGTAACAAGGTACCCCTCACCTTCCCTACTGTATGGGTGCCAGAGGAAAGCCAGTGAAGCCCAGGGTAGAGGTCTAGCCAAAGCAATAAGGCAAGAAACAACATAATATAGTTTGGAAATGAAGAAATAATGCTGTCTCTTTTTGCTAATGATATGATTGCCAACATAGAAAACAGAAAATACCAAGGAATCTACAAAATAACCATCAGAACTAATAATTGGGTGCAGGAAGGTCAAAAGATACACAACCAACATTTCTAGAAAGTAGCAGTGAGCATGTAGCTTCTGAAGTTAAACCTAATATATTCATAATGGTGTAAGACATGAACTATGTGTAAATCTAACAAAACTAGCACTTGAATTGTATGCTGGAAACTGCGAAACACTGAGGAAAGAAATCAAAGAAGACCTAACTACATGGAGAGACAGATGTTCCATAATCATGTTTTAGAAGGCAGGTTGCAAAGATGTCAGTTAACCAAAAATTGACATACAAGGTTAACACAATTCCTTTTCAAATGCCAGCACTACTTTTTGAAAGTGGACACAAAGTTAGTATGAAATTTATATGGAAAGAAAGAGGAAATATTGATTGAATAGCTAAAGCAATTAAAAAAAATAAAGTGAGATAAGTCAATTTACCCAAGTTGAAGATGTATTTATTCTTTAGCAATTGTCATCAAGGCAGTTTGAGATGGTGGAGGGAAAGACACTTAGACAAATGAAACAGAATGAAGAACCAAGGAATGAACCCAATAAAATATATAAATCAAGTCTGACAAAGGTGCAAAAAACAGTTCAATGGATGTAAATTCACTTTTTCAACAAATGGTGCTGGAGTATTTTTTCATCCATTGGCAGAAAAAAAAAAATGAAAGAAAAGAAACCTGAATGTAAATCACATACAAAATTACACAAAAATTATTACCGTACACCCCTCTTGGACAAAAATGAACTCCCCATTGACCACTGTTGTAAGTATAAAATGTAAACGATAACACTTTTAGAAAAAAATACAGGAGAAAATCTTCAGAATGAGAATTATTAGATAACAGTTCTTAAATTTAATGCCAGAGTTTTTAATCATCATAAAAGATAATTAAAAAGTAGTACTGTGTCAAAATTAAAATCTTTTGCTTTGTCAAGGACCATGGTTAAGGGATAGAAACAAGTTACAGAATGGGAGAAAAGTGCCTATGAATGACACAGCCAACAGAAGGCTTGTGTCTAGAACATGAAAGGAACTCTCTAAACTCAGCACCGAGAGTGAAAGCAATTCAGCTAGAGCATAAAGGAAGCACGGGAGCAGGTGTTTCAGCAGGAAGGACCTGGAGATGGCAAACAGGCACCAGTGGCCACAAGCAACATTATGAGCCATTAATTAAGTGCAAACTAAAACCCCAACGAGATAGTCCCTCTATCTCTCAGCTCAGATGCAAACAGGGACAGCAGCAAATGTGGGTGAGGATAGACCAGCAGAGACTCAGTTACTCCCATGTTGTCATTGGGAATACAATATGGCACAGCCACTCTGAAAGATAGTTTGGCACTTTCAGAAAAAAAAAACACAACAAAATAAAACAAAACTAAATACGCACCTACCATATGGCTCACTAATCTCAGCGAAATGAAAACTTGCGTTGCTAGCCATCATGTTTACAACAGCCAAACACTGGGACCTGTCTAATGTCCTTCAGAACAGATTGCAGTTTATTCCCACCACGAAGAAGACTCACCAGTAGCAAACAGTTGGCACAGGAGACAACATGATGATTCTTCAAAGAATCTCAAATTGTACGTAATTGTCTTAAAGCGATGCTTTGTAGAAAGGGAGGAGAGATGACAGTTTCCGGGAGGTAAGGACTGAGGGTGTCTGTGGGGCTGGGACTGGCTGGGTGGGACGGAAACTTTACCCTCCGCACCTGCAAGATGTCCCACTGCAGGACACAGGGCCAGGGTGCCCAAGAGCCCTCCTACTCCATCATTGGCACGGGAGTTGACAATGACTTCCAAATAAAGTTTAGTGTAAGAATTAACCTCTTTCCAGTAGACACCGGACGAAGCTGCCCTTTCCTTCTGCTTCGACCAGAACATCACGTGGCAAAAAATAGGTGGTGGCGTTCACAGGAACCTGGCTAACGGCACCCAAGTCAGGCGTTAAAAATATTTGCCAAAGGGGAAGCCACACAATTGTTCTCATTTTACGTACCTCTGGTGCTGAAAGTATGCTCCTTTTTCTTTAAAATATGATGGTGCTGGTAATATAATAAATGCATTCATTCTCTTTTCAGTAATTCATAAATAAGCATTTTGAAATGTCTGTTTCTTTTCTTTTACTACTGTAAATAATGAAAGATAAAACCCACACAAAGAAATCTCTTCAGCATCTTCCCTGGTTTTTAACAGTGCAAAGAGGTCAGGGGACCAGAAGCTTGAGAATGGCTAAGTTAGACATTGGCCCGCACTCATTAGATATACCGAACCTTTGGTCATGTTGCCCACGTAGATGTTTTAAACTATATTCTCCCCTGCAGGGTGTAATGCAATGAGACAAAATGGTCAGAAGCTTAAGCATTGATTGATGCAGTATTTAATGCCAACAGATACCCAAAGATCTGTAAACAGAAACCGTCCAAAACCCTTTTTCAAAATGTCGTTTTGATCTTTGTCTCATCTTCTGATTAGAAATTGCAGGCTTCATAAGCACTTATTTAATTCATCTAAGCATTTAATAGTCAACAGCTCTCAATGGCAACATATTATCTTGTAGGCCGCATGGAAATGAACGTTTCTTCGAGACAGATCTCTCCGGTGAGGCCATAAGGATTGAGATTTTATTTATTTATTATGTGGGAAGCTAACTTTTTCACCCTGAAGCCAACTGACAGGAAGATTGTAATTAGCCTACATTCCTGGTGCCTGTTTTTCTCCCTGCACATTCTTTTGGGCATTAAAAAATATTCTCATCTGTGACTTTTCTATTCAAATCTTTCCTCTCTTGCCCCAGGCAGATTAATTTACCACAAACAGCAAGGTACCAGCACCTTGTAAACAAGTGTTTATAGCAAAGATTTGCTTTTGTCATTGATTGCCATTAAGAGAAGGCTGGAACTCCGCTGAAGTTACACACTTGTAACAAATTGGACTTGTTTCTAATGAATTCGTGCACATAGTGCTCTCGGTCCAGGTCCTCCCTTGTCACTTTTACTGAGGAGGTGTCACAAGTGTGCGTTCATGATCTAGTCTTTCCTGTAAGTCAGCCGCCTGCTGAGTAGCCCGGCACCAAGAAACAGACACGAGTCACATAGGGTAATTCAGCTTTTGCTGAATGCAGGTTCTCTCCAAGTAGAGTGTCAACATGTATTAATATCCTACTCACACTCTAACAATCTAAGAGAATTATAACACACACACACACACGCACACACACACACACACACACACACAGCAATCAATGGGGGATAATGAACCCAAGTCCCAGAGGTTCATAGAGAGAGATGACAGATATGAGGGTGTGCGGTGGGGGTGGTATTTGCACATACATGTATTTCACCTGCAGACTTTCTAGTGCCATTGGCTTAGAAGGCCCGGGTTACCGCCACCCTGCAAGCAACAAGTGCATGTGGCATCTCTTCTTCACAAGGGGGGCCGAAGTCTTTTGGGGGGAAATGGTTGACTCCCGAGTTGAGGTAGAGAAAATGGAAGATTAGTTTAAATGTAGAGCTGTTTCAGAAAGTTAAAAAAAACTGAAAGGGTCCTGGCTGGTGACACAGTGGATAAGGCGCCGGCCTGTGAGCCCAAAGGTCACTGGTTCGATTCCCAGCCAGGGCACATAACCGGGTTCCAAGCCAGGTCTCCAGCCAGGTCCGTAGCTGGAGGCAGGTGAAAGGCAATCATACATGGATGTCTCAGTCTCTCTCTGCCTCTCTTCTTCCTCTCCCTCTAGAAATGATAAATAAAATCTTAAAAAAAAAAAAAAAAAAAATCCCTGAAAGGACAAAACATGGCACAAAAGCTTGGCAGCTAGTTAAAAAAATCCTGCCCCTGACAAGTCTGGGACAATTTCAGCATCAAAATAAGTGATGATAATAATGGGTAACAATCCACCCATTAAATAGGAACCCATGAATCCATACTGATTGACACAGTACAGTCAACCAGCCCTATGTAAGAGAGAATGATCTTTCTTCATGTGTTTGTTCCATCAAGAAACACATGGAAAATGAGTGGCAGAGTTTAAAAATTACAATTTGACAAGCATCACACTAACATACATTCATGCTGGAACCCTGAACAAGTGTAGACATTGGTGGGTAAAAGTCGGATGAGGAATTGTGTATTTATACAGCTTCCCAGCATTGACCCACAACACCTGTGTCAATAACAACATAGCTATTCATCTATTCATAACTTCACAGTGGGGAAATCTGATGAGCATCACCTCACCCACAGTGATCAAAGTTATTGACCAGGAAGCGGGGAGATGAGCTTCCCAATAGGAGTTACTGAGTTTCACCTATCATTTCTGGGGCATTCCATCAGAAATGTGCAACCTACATGTACTCGTGAAGAAACACCAGATAAACCTGAATAGGGGCACATGTATTTTACACAGAGACTGGCCTGCATTGCTCAGACATGTCCAGGTCCTGACACATGCAGAAAGCCATAGAAGTTGTGGTAAATTAAAGGGGGCAAGAGACCCATGGAAGGTGCCTCGTAATCAGAACATCCCAACATAACCACTTTGCTGAAGTTTATTTGAGTGTTAACGTGGAAAACTTGTTCCCAATTACTTTTCATGTCTGGTACCTCATCCTGTACTCTGTTGCACAACTGTTTTATATCAACAAATGCGCTAACTCATTTCGCAACTCATGTAGTCATGTCTCCCATTGTTGGGTTTTTTCACTTGGTCACATTTTGCTTCAATTTTCCTTTTCACATGGTATGGTACATTTTTTAAACATATTTTTCAGGAAGGTTTTTCTTTTTAATTAAATTTTTTTCCCTTAGGATGCTTCTTTGGCTAGTATGTCCTGAGATGATCTTATCTTAGAATCCTGATGTTCTGGTTGTATAATTTATAGGGTCAAAAACAATTTTTACATCTTCATATATGAACTTAGGTGTGGTTTGTGTTAGTCATAATACCCTCCAGGTTTTAACTTTGTTTATTCATACAATCATTTGATGAATATTTATACTTTTGGGGCATCTACTATTGCCACATAAAAACATGAATTCAAAATGGATCCATGACTTAAGGGCTAACACTACAAAACTCTTAGGGGAAAACAAAGCGGCTTTTGATCTCAGGTATCACAATGAATTCTTAAATTTAATACCAATGCATGATCAATAAAAGAAAAAATGGGTAAAATGAACTTCCTAAAATAAAAAGCTAATGGGCATCAAAGGATATCATCAACAAAGTAAAGAGACAACCTTCAGAAAGGAGAAAATATTTGCAAATCACATACCTGAAAAGAGTTTAGTATATAGTTTAATTAAAGAACTCTTACAACTGAATAACAAAAAATTTTAGCAATTTAATTTAAAAAAGGCAAAGGAGTTGATTAGACATTCCTCAAAGTAAAAAATCGAAATAGCCAACAAGCACATGAAAAGACGTTTAGATAACTGATGATTAACAAAATACAAATCAAAACCAGAATGAGATACCACTTTATGCCTGCTAGAAAGGTTACCATCAAAACAATCTAACATAAAGCACTGGCAAGGCTGTGGAGAAATAGGGACTCTCATACATTAGTGCTGAGAATGTAAAATGTTTTAGTCACTGTGGAAGAAATTTGGACAATTCCTTCAAAAGTTAAAACCTATAACTCAGCATTAGGCATATACCCAAGAGAAGTGAAAACGTATGTTTGTACAGAACGCATACACAAATGTTAATACACATTGTTCACAACAGCCAAAATGTGACTGTCTCAGAAGTCATGGATTCCACCAACAGGTGAAGACATGAACAACTGTGGCAGAGAAACGCAATGGAATAGAACTCAGCTGTAGAAAGGAGCGAAGTGCTGACCTGTGCCACAGCTTGGCTGACCCTCAAGAGCATGAAGCTAAATGAAAGCGGCTTCACACAAAATGCCTCCTGTTGTCTAATTGGTTATAAGGGAAACATGAACGATACGAACCCACAGAGGAGCAAGCCCATTGGGGGGGTAGGTAGAAGACAGGAAGGCGGAGAGAGGGGATGGTTGGAAAGTATTGTCAGGGCACTAAATGCGATGGAGCTGTACAGTTCAAAATCAGCAACTTTATATGACACACATTTTTTCATCAAAGGAAAAAAATGTGTAAAGACAAAAAACAAAGAGGTTCAAAATATATTTTCTTCTTCTCTCTTTTAAGTTCTTGAGTAGTACCTATATATTCTGAAATACTGAGGGTCATTAGTTTAAAAAAATAAACCTATTTCTTTTGATGTAATGATTGTCATTAAAACGGAGAACTTTTTATTACTAACAGTAAAATAATTTTCAATCATTTTGAAAGCCAGAAGCCATTTTGTTTATAATTACTTTTTCAAATAAGGGCCCTTTTCTGTTTAAATAGTCCTTGTTGTTGTGATCTATGAATTTCTATAAATAGTTTTAATGTTAACTGTTATAACAATGCAAAGTATTAGTACATTTCTCCCTATTTACAACACAAAGTTGGTAAACTCATATCTTAAAGTAATTTTAATTAAAAATAATAAAAACTGTGCCCACCAACCCATCCCTAGATTCCATCAACAGATGAATGAATAAGCCAATCATGAGCTATAGTAACAATAAAGTATTATTCAGCCATAAAGAGGAGTGGAGTACTGGATGGCCTCAAAGACATTAAGTTAAATGAGAGAAACTATGCTTAAACCCTCATATCATCTGATTTTTTAAATATGGAATAACCAGGATATGCAAATCCATACAGACAGAAAGTAACTTACAGGTTACATACATCACTTACCTCAAAAGATATTCTTGCCCACTCCCTTTACTATATGCTGAGTGTTACAAAATCATCTAATTGTATTATCTACGCATAGTGGGAAGGTAGACAATACTTGGAGCAATGGAAAATAAAAATAAGTTTTGTCGGTGATGGTAAATAAAAGAAATAAGTTCTTGGTGGCATTTTTAAGAGTACAAGAAAATGCAATTTTCGTAGCTGTGACTGAAATTACTTGAAGCATGTACTGTCGAGCAGAATACTCTCTGCTACTCTCTGCTACTGAGGCCTTCACAGCCCAGGGGGTCCCCTGGTTATTCTATCAGTGAGAAGGAGGATAATGGAGGAACTGCTGTTTCCTAGGGACCAGTGTGGACCTGGCAGCCTCTGGGAAGTTTGGAAGAGAAGCTATTGTGGGTCAGCTCCTTTGTAGGCTTATTTCCAACTGTGATCGTATTTAGAGTTGAATGTACACATTTTATGATAGGTACAAATAAAACGAGTGTGGGCAACAAATATAAGAATAGAGTTTTGATAACATTATTTAAGTATCTTTATTTCTTAAGACTAAGGTAAAGAAAAATGACAGCACATTTCAAGGTTATATTTGAAAACATGTTTATAAGTACTTATATATGACATTATACTAAGAAAATAAAAATAAAGTATACTGCGGTCCCAAATAATGTAGAATCTTTCTAGTAATAAATGTGTGTCTTTTATAGCTATCTTTTTTTTTTCTTTTGGAATTTGGGAGCATCCTCTATTTATTGTGCTGAAAGTCCTTTGACCTTGATAATAAAGTCATCCTGTTGTAGGTAATTTAATCAACATGTGTGTTGAAGTACTTGGAAATGAATTTTCCCTTTAATTTGTGAAACATTTCCCTTTTGGTATTAAATCTTATCATGTGACATTTGCATGAAAATCAATTGTAGTGTCTTAGAGGTGACTTTGCACAACTTCTAGTTGAATAATGATGCATGAGAGTATCTGCATCATTCACAAATGTTTTCTTTATCACAATTTATATGCATTTACGAAATAACATTGCCCTGAATTCTACAAACAAAATTATTTTATTTTTCAGGGAATGGACATCTGAAGATTTTAATAAACTTACCCATATAAATATTCTAGAATAATGACATATGGTGCCAGCATTTTTACATAAGCAGCCCCAAGATAGAATAAGCTGGTCATGTGTGACCAACAGATGTGTCCTTGCAACAAACACGCTTTGGAAATCCGCCTCCCTGTTAGATGCACATGGATTAACATTTCTAGACACTTGGCTTGAATTTGTAATGACACTCCAAGCTAAAATCATGATAGAATATTTTCAAGAAACGTACTTTCTGTTAAATGTCAAATTTGATTTTTTAAAATACTTTCATTGATTTTTTAGAGGTAGAGGAGGGAGGGAGGATGAGAGAGAGGAAGTTGGGAGAGAGAGAAAGAAGAGACAGAGAGAGAGAGAAATATCAATTTGTTGTTACACTAATTTATGCCTTCACTGGTTGACTCCCGCATATGTGCCCTGACCAGGGATTGAACCCTCAACCTTGGTGGATCAGGAAAATGTTCTAACCAACTGAGTTATCCAGACAGGGCATTTAAAAAACATTTTCAGCATCTATATTCCTACTTGGTTCAATATTGACGTGGTTAAATAGAATCAAGTAAGAAGTGAGACTCCAAGGTAAAACAGGTTGTCAGGATTGCCCCCTTCACTGATTGGGAAGTGTTATCAATGTCTTCTCAGTTGTCAACTTTGACCTTAATCTAGCAGCGATGGCCCATCTGACATATATTCGAAACAGGCAATTGCATGACATATTAGAGGAGCATTCGGATTTGACAGAAAGGAACAAAAACATTTCCTTTAATAATATGAGCTGTCAGTGAACACAGAGCTATGCTGACCCGTGGAGATTCACTGTTCCCTCAAGACAGTTCAGGACAGGGCTAGGTTGTGGCAGAAGGTATACTTTTATAAGCCAATGACTCAAATTTCAATAAAAGAACTGGCATATTTGTTATGAAAGATAAATACTGGCATCGTGGTGCATAAATGTTGGGTAACTTGTTGCCTGATGGGTATTTCATGATGCCACATACGCGCGGAATATGTCAGTTTAAAGTCGCCAGCGGCTTAGCTTAGCCTGCAATGACAAACAAGGAATTTTGTGAACGGGGCTGGCTCCCCACTCCCCATCTCCCTCCCTGGGGCACTGGGTTGCTGATCCCACTGATAAAACCCAACTGTCCCCCAGGGAAGGAGCTCTTGGACACCCTCATCCTAAAGGCAGAGTGATGCTTCACCATCTAAACATTTCCTTGGTTATGAAGAAAAACTATGAACTTCCTGACATTGTAACGAGGGTCCTGAGATAAGAAACATACCTGAGTTTCACCACGAGGGACTAGAATAGAAAGACATTCAGACCAAGCACTAAGCTCTCACCCTCCGTTAGGGAAATGTCATTAGTTCTTTAACGAGAAGGAACTGAGAACACACATTTCAATACACATTAAACCTTTTACTGTTCAATTATCTGAGAATTCGTGGCAAAGGGTCTGGAGTTTTTATCACAGAGAGTGCCTTTAGTCAGCCTCTACCTGTGGTTTTATACAATTCTGAGTTAAAGAACCTTCCACTTGTCTGTACATCCAGACAGGTACTGAGCAAGACATTCTAATTGATAGACTTGAGACTCTAGTTCCCACACCAGGCAAAAGCAGTTTGAATGTCCCTTTCATGATTAGTTCATCATGGTGGCTCATGAGCTCACTGGGAAAGGTCTTCTCACAATGTCTATCAAGATGTCAAATCTGTGTCTCTATCCACTTACTTGCTTTAACCAAACTGCTGGTGAGCGTAAGAAAACATCAGTGAGCATTTTCTTAGGCCTGAAAGTACCCTTAAATACGTAAAAAGTGATAAAGATAGATATTACTGTTTGCTCTATCATGAAGATAGTACTTAGGAAGAAAAACTATGGCTTATTCAAATAGCAGGACTGTTTTAAAAGGCTGCTTGGAAAAGAATAAACAAAAATAGCTAAACGACTTCATGGTTTCAAAGTACAGATAATGACTTAAAAGCAAGTAACAATAAACCATCAATAGTAAAGTAAGGTGTTAATAAATATTTTTATTGTCTTGAAGCAAAAAAAAAAAAAAAAAAAGACTTCCCTGAAAGTATTAAAAATGAAACCATATATATCATACATCAAAAATGACCATTAGTGCAAAATAAAGTCACGTGACACCCTGGGAGAGAGTAAAACATATTCACCAAGCATGAGATCCTTCCTTAATGAAAATATCGGAACAAATCATGGGGAAAAAGACAAACACCCCCAATAAAAGCCAAGGCAAAACCTTGACTAGGTAGTGCATTTAAAGAAACACATTCGGCTGGACAATTTTTAAAATAAATATTCAGGTTCCCTTGTAACTAAAGAAAGCCAATGACCGTGACATTCTATTAAATTAGCACATATACTTGAGAAAATATATTCAGTGTTGATCGAGGTCTGAGGACCATGGTTTTCACACACATCTAATAGCCTTAAAGATGTGTCAGTTTTTACACAGGTTAATGTGGCAACGTGCACAGAATAAACATTCCCATAAGCCACTTCTAGGAAGTCACGTAAATGTACTCCTGCAGGCATTTCTCGTTTAGTAACTCCTGGATCATTATAACATCATAGAGGAAGTTGTTTTACTGTAATAGTGGTTGTTTACTTCTGAAACTAACACTCAGCTGTATTTTATCTTTCCCATTTCTCCATTTGCTATGAATGCATCCTAAGAAAAGAAACTGGATTCTGAACAAAGGCTTCCGCAAGAACATTATTTATTTCCGCATTTATAAATAAATCTGAAGCTTCTGATGGCTCTCGTATTTGCAATTGGTTAATGTATTATGACACATTAACATGATAATACAGCCTCTGGAAGAGATGTCTCAGTGTTTTTATAGCAGACCATTAAGAGAAAGAACACTCACATATTCAGGGACATATAGTCACACTCAGATGTATGTTATAAAATGAATATGTATATGCAGTGAAATATACAGCACACTTTTATTTGTGCTTAGTATGAGACAGGCTAATTTTTAAATATCTTTCTGTTTTTAAGAACTTTCTGAAAAGTATGTAATACATTTTTATAAACAAAAATGTTATTTTGCCTCAAAATATGCAAAGACAGTTTGGTTTAAAATTGTTTTTTAAATCTTTACCTGAGGATTTTTTTTCTTCTTCATTGCACTTGGAGAGAGAGGAAGGGAGAGAGAAACATGGATTGGTTACCTCCCGTATGTGTCCTGACTGAGACTCAAACATGCAACCCAGGCATGTGCCCCAACTGGGAATAGAACTTGCAGCCTTCCAGGCAAAGAACGATACTCTAACCAGTTGAGTCACATCAGCCAGGATTATAGATAGTTGTTTTTAATGTGGTACATAATGCATACGCTATGAGATTAGATTTAAAAACAGATTGCATTGTTTTCTTCACAATATGATCAAATGTATATATGACTTAATACACAGAATAAAAACAAGCATAATTATGAAAGATACACTTTTTAACATTCTTTAATTTCCATGCTATCAAATTAAATTGAGGAAGATGTTATGTGATAAATTCCTAAGAAAACTTTTGTGCAAGATTAGTTATGTTGTATAAAAACTCAATATAAATGGTTCCTGTTTTGTCTGAAATCCATAGAGCATTTTACTGTAAGCACATTTATTTCAAAGCAGAGACCATGGGAAATTTTGTGATGTTATAGAAACTGCACGCTTTGGGTTTCCAGAGCCTTGTGATGAGAAATCTCACTGACATAATTCTTCTTATTTATTTATTTTTTTAATGACAAGGTTAGCAGGTGGATCTCCGAATTTCAAAATTACCAACAATTCTAGCGGACTCTTTATTAGGTATATACAGCGTTCCAGGGATTCGCTGAAACCCTTAAGCGGCAGAGATCAAACAACATATTATATCCAGCTGTGCTGCCTGATTATTTAAGTGTTAAAAAAAGCACACAGATTTCAAACCAACAGCAGTCTCATTAGCGCAGAAACGCGCGGGATTCATCGCTTTAGCTCACTCCAGCTCAGAGAGGCGCACTGTGTAATGGACTGAAGCCGTCCTCAGCTTAATTACAAGGTCTTTGGTGGGTAGCAGCATTCTTGTGTCATTAGACAAATTAAATTGGCCTATTTAAAACACTTATAATGTATTCATTAGGTACCCTAGCATTATTCAGCCTTGATGACTTTGGACAGTATCGTATATAGCTTCATTTGGGGAAGCAATAATAAAGATTTTTTTTTTTCCTGACATTCTGAAACAGAGAAACATTAGATTTCATATTACTGTTCTGAATACACTAAACATCTTTGTAATTATGTCTTGAACCATAGTGTCTATGGTTTACATCATTTTTTTTTCTAACTTAATATAAATCAGTTGGGGTGAGGAACATGCAAAGTAGGTAACACTGTATTACATGATATGTCCTTCCTGCTGTCTTCATCTTATTTTAGCCACGAGAAGCATTCCTTCCCTATTTTTAGAGGAATTTGTTAGTAATATATGCTACCAAGAACATTTGAAGTAGATGTTCACAAGCTTTGCATAATCACCTCCAAGAGGGCAGAAACACAAATGAGATGTTTCAATTTTGAAACAAATACTTTTACAGGCAATTCTTGTAAGCACCTAACACATGAGTATGTTTTTACAAGTCTTCCTTTCAAAAAACTCATCATTAAAAGTTGGCACATAACACCCTTCTCTTTCCTTGGATAGACATATGTTAAGATATTTTGGTTCAGCATAAGCAAAAAACAAAAACCTAGTTAAAATCGCTACTGTAATTTTACAGTAGCAGAACCCACAGTGTGGTTTTCTGTGGGTTCGCTTGGATAGAGGCCTGAGCCTGTGAGCAGGGTCCTGTGGAAAGCAATTGGGTAATTTTGGTCAAGTTCACTGCCGAGGCCGTCCGCTCGCCCACCGTTCCGGGCGAGAGCAGTTCTTGTTGGAGTCAGCGTGATCACATTGCTGGTGTGAGAGGCGTTTCCTCCTATCCAGTAGCTGAATATTATTTAGTTGGAAAATGTGGATTTTGAAAAATAATTTGACTGAGGTCATTGGCTAACCAAGCCAGGGAAATGCTGTATTTCAACTTCAAAATGTTGAATGAACAACAAATGGGTTTTATTAACTTTAAAAAGTATTAGCTGATATAAAGGAAACAGGTGACTTTGTGTGTATTTTACCAGATGAGACTTGCATCCCAGATGTATAAATAACTCGTATAGAGCAACAATAAAAAGACAACCCAATTTAAATAAAATGGAGGACACAGCTGAGTAATGTTTCTCCAATGAAGCTATACAAAAATCCAGTAGCCGGATTGTTCATATTAATGAACTCTTAGTGTGCATAAAACTACCTTAATATTATTTTTATTCTTCAGAGCGTGTTTTATTGAGTACAGATTTCTAACTTGACCGTTTTAGCCTACTACTTTAAATACACAAGGGACCCTCCTCCTCACCTCCCGCCCAAATGGAATTATTTTCAGGAGGGTCTGTTTCTTGTAGTACAGGCTTCGACCGCTACGTAAATGTTCTAGGAAACATCTGTACCAGCAGTCCAGCTGGTGTCATTGTGAGAGTCTGCATTTGGCTTCAGTGAAATATTTTGAAGACCCTTTTAGTGCCTTTGCCCATCAGGTGATGGGCGATCTATGAGTGCCTCTGCCCACACTGCCCTGGGTGTTCAGCAGTTTTTGACCAAAGGTGGCAAACTCCAATGCCCCACCCTCTTTATTCACCCACTCTCACCCTCTGTGACTTTTTGGTTTGTTTGTTTCCCTGGATGAAAACATGTCTCAAAGGGAAATGTTGGGTCAATGTGGAAGAGGAGGAACAAAAAAAAAAAACAAAAAACAAAAAACAAAACAAAACAGCCAAAGCACTAGCTGGCATCAGAACCAGTAAGTCAAAAACTGTTTTGCATCAAATGGACAGCACTTTGAAGGTGACCGCAGTTCAAGTATGTAGACAAAGAACATGTGTGAATGACCCATGGACGTGCACAACAGTGTGAGAATTGTCTGTGGGAGTGGAGTTAGGATGGGTGGAGGAGGCCAAAGAGGGGGAAATGGGGACCACTGGAATAGGATAACAATAAAAGATTTAATAGAAAATAAAACTTAAAAAAGAAAGAAAGAAACAATTTTTTTATAAATAAACTCACTTCTCACTCCCCAGACTTCCAGCTTCTGTATGACCTGAGGAGTGGGCGTTTCTGGCTGTGTGTTTCTGTCTGAGCGACCTGTGTTATCTCTTTAGGCTTTTATTTGTTTTTATGGTGCCTGTTGGTGCGTAGTGTCATGAGATGCATCAAGGGATGATTTTTTTTTTGAATACAATATACTTTAGTCTATTTTAGAATATATGTTTTCTCTCCATTACAAAAAATTTCTCCGTTCCTCTATTCAATATTGCTTCTTCAGATGTCTTAGTTTTATTTAAGATAAAACCTGAGTTCTAGTGCCTTAACATGCATGGATCATGCTGTGTGAATAATTTATACTCCACGTAGGCATGCAAAGCACCACTCTTACATTCTTTCTGTTTTCTATGTACATTTGAGAATTTGGCTCTAACCACTCCCCGCTTTCCTCTCTGTGATATATTTTTCTCTTTGCCTGACACCTTGATACTCACATAGTTGTATTTATGTGTGTATAGATTACTGTATTTTGTACTAAGTATCTAGGTGACTAGAGGGTGAGAGCTGTGGAAAAGAGAGATTTCCGCATGTCTGAGTCCAACACATTGAGCTTTGATTATTTTTCCCCAGGAAAAAGTCTCCTAATCCTTCAACAGTTTTTATTTCATC
The DNA here is from genome assembly GCA_004026585.1 of Noctilio leporinus. Classification (NCBI taxonomy): domain Eukaryota; kingdom Metazoa; phylum Chordata; class Mammalia; order Chiroptera; family Noctilionidae; genus Noctilio; species Noctilio leporinus. Next base: position 162,666 of record PVIW01001868.1, read on the forward strand.
ACAATAGCCATCTCTGAAGAAATGGGCTACTTTTAAGACCCTGCTCTGTCCCATGGGCCATTGGGTATACATCTAATAGTATATTATATCAACACAGCAATTTATTACTTTAGCTTGTCTGCACTACCAAGTTGCATTTTGCTAAGCATTAAAGAGAAATCTTTAATATCCTTAAGGCTACACTCAGAATTCCTATATATATATATATATATATATATATATATATATATTTAAAATAACTAGTACTAGTGAAATAGTTAACAAGTAATATTATAGAGATGCTGTCATAGAGAAAAATAAAGATGTTAAAATTATAATGTCACATCACCACCATCATCTTTGTTTTCCTGCAGGTAATCAAGCTCTCAGGGATGAAGACCAATTTAACTTCCAAGTCCTGACATTGGTTATGACTCCGGGGTTGTGATTTTTTTTCTGATCGCAGCCACAGTGGGTCTAAAGGTAATAATTTCCCGGGCAGAAATCCAATTTCGTAACTGTCTCTGCCAGCATGCTGAATCTGTGTTGTACCTATAAGGCTCGGTAGGATCAATTGACAGAAGCTCAGGCAGTTCCGCCACAGTACTTAAATGTGTGCTTAAACGAAGGCATTAGAAACAAAGCTGACAAGTGGAAATGCCTACAGTCAATTTCTGAGATGCGTTTTCTGTGTGTGCGCCACACAGGGCGGCGGCTCCTTAGGTTCCCTGCCCATATCTCATCCTAGAGAATCATACTTCTGTATTCTAATCTATTGACATTGTTACTAATTTCATTCCCTGCTCTAGGCGGAGATTTTTCCCCTGGGTTTTATGGTCACTAGTGAAAAAAATTAATACTAAAGCATAGTAGGTGACTTGGAAAGAAATCCCAAGTTTATGCAGATGGTGTATTTGAATATCGCTCTACATGCAAAGACCACCCATGATGAGGGCCACAGAAGCACACATTCTTGTGGGATATACAAAACGTGAACTCAATATTAGCACCCATAATATTTAAAAATGCGCATTTCCAACAATGTAATTGCTTTATTTTCTTAGAACACATTGCAACCTAGTGTTAGTAGGGGTTTTGTGCTAAATCTGAACAGAGGGACCTGGGGAGACAGTTCCTGGCCAAGATGGAGTGAGATTCTGCTTTCTCACACACCGAAGGTGGGCTTAATGCATCTTTCAGGTGATCCTCCTTGTCTCCCGCAGTTACTTCCTCTTCCTATTTCTAGGACAAACATCAATCCCCAAACACTGGACGCTGTTGAGGTTAAACGAATGAATTCTTTATACCATAATTAAAAAAAATTTAATGATGTGAAAACTAAATGCTATTGTCTTGAGAGGTTTATTAATAAGTGAAGGATTTGTGCTTGCGAAGTCTTGAAATCAACATGGCCTACTAATTCAATTGTTCTTCGCCTGTCCCCTTTTGTTCCTCTAGCAAAAGGGGTGTGGGTGAGATCCACCGTGTCACTCAGGAAGTCACCCTGCGGTGGGGCCCCCATGAGGGGCCCTTTGACTGCAGACACACAGCATCTTCAGTCTTGGGCAATTTCTATCACCCAAGTCAGAGTTTGATGTTGGAGCTATTCATAAAATACAGTAAATAAAATAATTATTTTAAAATAAAGTCTGTTCCACATTAAGAACATTAGGAATTTATGAAACCCAAAATGCAGACAAGGCAACCGAAATGCTATTCCCAAGTGCAATTTCTGAATTGGGAGGGGAAACCCACATGACCCACATTATGACAAAAATATTGGAAAGAAGCAAAGGGGCAATTTACTTTTCGTGATCGAGGGATCGTCTTTTATTAGCCATCGTGGTTCATGACTTTCACTCAAATGAGGAGCGTCAAGTTCTTTCCTTACTGGCGCAGACGTGTAAGTTTTTAATAATATGGGAATTCCCCACATCTACTTTTCAATGTGATATGTGTTTCTTATGTCCTTTTAAAATTGTAATTTAAATAATTCTGCATTTTTCAATTACACTTAACACACAATGTTGTATTAGTGTCAGACGTACAGCCCGTGATTAGACAGTATTTAACTTAGTGGCCGTTTTGTTAACCCTACCAGCCCTCTGACCCCATGCAGAGGTGTTGGAATATCACTGACTCTATTCCCGACGCTGTACTTTACATCCCGGTGACTTCTGTAGCAACAAATTTGCGCTGCTTAATCCCTTCACCTTTTCCACTCATCCCCCAACCTCCCTGCCATCTGGCAACCAGCAAAATGTTCTGTCCGTGTTTCTGATGTCTTCACACTGGCTACACTTGATGCAGAAAGCTGGGACACAGGGACGCACACTCAGGCTGAATGAGCCCATTCAGGTGACTTTCCTTCCCCCTAAAGCCCCTTCAGTGGGAAGCTGGGGGAGCCCTTCTCGCTGAGGAAAGGGGCCAGGGGTCCGGGAAGAGCCACTTGGTCAGAGCTCAAGAGACAGAGCCTAGAAAGGAGGGACCCGCATGGGAAGTTCTTTGGAGGCAGCAGAGGGTCCCCCTCCAGTGTTTGGCCACTAAGCCAAACTGGTTAATGTGAGCAGAACATGCCCCCAAATCTGGGGAGAGACCCAGTGAAACAACGAGCCTGCAACAGTGAGGACGCCAGAGGCGAAGAGGAGAAACCACTGGCGTCTCCGGCAGGCCCTGGAGCGATAGCTCGCTACCCACTCATGTTGTTCACTGTGGGTGTGAGCAGGTGTCCTGTCATTACTCCTTGGTAAGAACAGGCGATATAAATACAAGGAAGAAGGCAAACCACAGGCAAAGTGAGCTAGATGAGGAAACAGAAAGGTGAAACCAATAAAATTCATATCCAGAGAGAGAGAGCGTAAATAGGAGGAAAGAGAAGAACGTGTTGAGGGAACAAGAATAGGGTCTTACACAGAAGACGCCATGATCAGTTTCGGAAAAACATGTGTCTGATCGCCCCCCACCCCCCGCCCCACCAGCGGAATATCTGAATGACAAGATATTGTCAGGCCAGTGAGTCTGCAGGCCAGTAATCCAGGGAGTCCGGATGGGGGGAAAGCGTATAAAGCAGCATCGTAAAGAGTTTTATCGACAGGCGTGCTTCCAATCGCCCTTTTAAAAAGCACTGAGAGAATTCTGGTACAATGAGGATGGCATTAAACCTGCTCGTTTCCACCCTTTTCCCGGGGAAGCATTTGAAAGCAATAAAGACGATTTTAAATGAAGAATACAAACCCGCTCCTTGTAAAACCAGGAGACATTTAAATCCTAACCCCAGGCAGGCAGAGCCGCAGGGAGAACAGCGACTAGGGAGGGAGCCGGTGTCAGCATCCGGAGAGGCTGCGGCGTCCGTGTCCTCCGAAGCAGCCAGGACAGTGTCCCTTGGAGACGCGGGCACCCTGAGGTGCGGCATCTAAAGGATTTGTCTGCAGTGACAGAGAGGGGTCCCTCCAGCTGGCTGCAGAAGTGTCCCTGGGCCCAGTTTGGTTCCAAAGGGCAGAGGATGTGGCGGGAAGTGGCTTCCAGACCAGTGGCATCGGCTAAAGTCTGGTCCCTGCTGTGGACCCTCAGGGAGAAGAGAATTCCTATTAGTCCTCACACCCCGGCAAGGGCCCCCCCCTGGGGTTGGGGGGAGCGGCCCGAGCGCACCCCTGCGGACACCAGCGGCCAGCCTGTCCGCTCGGGCTTTCTCAGTCGACAGGTGTGAAGCCGGCCCAGCCCACTGCCCGCTGCCTGAGGCTTCTCTGTCTCCCCCCGGACCTGAGAGAGTGGGGAACGTCTTATGGCTCCCAACTTTGGGGAGGGGGGCATGAAACCTGTAGAGCACCAGGGGATCACTACAGAAAAACATTCCTTCTGAGCCCTCCCACCACCTCCAGCCCCCGTCATCCTGGAGGAGGGAAAGGGGTCTATGGGTTATGAAGGGTTTAACCGACTTTTCTTCATCATCTTTTGGCAAATCCCCAAAGCTGTCCTGCTTCACAGCCCCGTTTGGCTGGTTACGCCGATTGCACCTTGGTGCCTTTCCAGAGACTTCCGTTTTTAAACTCCATATTAAAGACGCCTGTGAAATGTTGCCTAGGTAAGATGAAGGGCTGGAGGAGACCTGCAGGTGTTGGGCTACCTTAACGTGAAAGAGGACTGGCCGTCCGTCACCTGGCTTGTCACCTGTCCTGAGGTAAGTGCAACATCGCACTGAGTAGCCTGAAACGCCACAGGGCCTTGGGAGAACAGTCTGGTGGCAACCCAGACACGGTGGCATTGAAATGTAACTTCACTGCAAATTTACCCTGACATACACCCACAACGGACAGCAATGAATCGTCCACTGCTACCTGTAATAGCCTCCGACACCCATTCCATGCCATCTGGTAGCAGCAAGGTGCCCCCAGCACCCAGCCCTGGGTCATGGTGCCGGGCTCGGGCCGGGCGCCCAGCTCACACCTGCGGCCGTCCGTTTGGGCCCTGGACAGCCTGAGTGTTTCCTGCACCTCCTGCTGGTGCGGGGTGCAGGGGGGCTTCTGTGCAGGTGTTGAACATGTGATCCTAGGAATGATTACCATTCATCTTGCAGGCGAGGGAGGGCACTCATTTGACAAAGCAACTGATCATTTAGAAGGCAGAGCGGAAAGGCATAAAAGAGGTAGCTTCTCAGTGATGTCACTGACCAGATGTGCCCAATCTCGTCTGTCTCTAAAATTACAGCATTCAAAACTCCGTCTTTTCAGCTTTAAATTGGCTTCCTGTTCCTTAATGTTCCAAGTACCTGCCAAAGCAGTTTCTCAGGTGCCACTGCTGGACCGAGGGCTGGCGGATTCCGGGTCCAGCTGGCAGTCGTGACAATAAAAGGAAGCTTCCGATGTTCACTCTGTCACTGATTTAAAATGACCTGCCCTCCTGTCCTCGCGTTGCAGGTAAACACGGAAAGGACCGATAGACCGTTGACATACCAGTGTTTGTGTGAATTCAAGACTGGCCCAGGGCTGAGGTACGAGACAGCTGAAAACACACACGTGTTTCTGAAAAGTAGAGAATATTGTCTTCGGCTGGAGACGGTGTCCCTGCTTCAAAACGAAGAGCTTGCGCGTTGGGGATTTGATTTAACTCTCTCGGGTCATTCATTCACTTGGAAAAGTCAACCAAGAATTTACATTCATTAAAAAAAACGCGAACAAAAGGATTTTATTTATTTTCTAGGGAGAGGGGCAGGGGAGGGTGAAAAACACCGAGAAGCAACGCAGGACCCCAACCTCAGACCCAGCTTGCAACCCCGGCCTGTGACCTGGCCGGGAATCGATCCGGTGACCTTTTCCTTCCCAGGCCAGCACTCAGCCCACAGAGGGACACCAGCCAGGGCTCGAGTTTGTTCCTTTCCAACCCCGATGAAAGTAGGGCTGGCTTCGCAAACCTGTCAGGCTTGTATAGGCCGATGCTCTCATCAATTATCTACTGATTCCTTTCCAACAATGCCATCTGTTTCCGTTTTGCTTCCAGCTACCAGGCGGGTGTCCCAGGTCCTTGCCTCACTGTCCCCTGGACAGCCTGTTGTCCCCTCTATGATGACTCCTGTCACAGTGTGCTTAGGAACGTAGGCGGGGGATCAGAAGTGGGCTGGTGTGATCGGGGAAGGAAGAGGCTCAGCAGGGGCCCCCGCTGCTCCGTGCCGCCCCCAAGGCTCCCCACGCGGCTTTCAGCGTTTCTCCCTGGCGGGTCGCTGCAGCCTCGGTGCCGTCCTCCCGGCAGATGCGGGGACACCAGCTGTCGCCAAATCAGATTTTCTTCCCTGCGTTCGCGTTCCTTGTTTATTAGCAGGGCTGCCAACCCAGCAGAACTGGGAGTCGTGTCTCTCGGCGCGGGGAGGGCGCCTGTGACATGAATTCCGTTTCTTTGAAGTTAATTGTCGGCTCCCGCACAGCCGTAGCGACTGCGGAATAGTCAGCAAAACGCCGCAATCACCGTCATTAAGGACAGTTGAACGACTGCCTTAGAGGCAGCGCCAGCTGACTGATGCCGGAGAAGGACTGTTTCAGAACGTGGACCGTGTAGGACGGCGCTGCAGCCACGTCCTTCACGGCACCTCAGGGCGCAGAGCTGGGAACCGCGCGCAGGACGGAGTCGCCGTCGGGTTCTAACCGGGCTGGGACCCACCGAGGAGCCCGGCGCCCTCCGACGTCGCGAACGATTCCGAACACTTCGTGACTGTGCGGCTCCCACGGGAGGACGGACCGGGCAGGAGGGCCAGTGTCAGCGCCGAGGTACAAGCCCTGCCCGTTACACGAGGACAGAAGAGACGGGCTGGGCTGCAGACAGCCGAGCAGGAGAACCAGATGCCGGTGCTGCGAGGTTTAAGATCAAAAGTAGCCCTGGCTGGCGGCTCAGTGGATAAGGCGCTGGCCTGCGAACCCAAAGGTCGCTGGTTCGATTCCCAGCCAGGGCACATGGCCAGGTTGCCAGCCAGGTTTCCAGCCAGGTCCCCAGCTGGAGGCAGGTGAAAGGCAACCCTACAAGGATGAAAAGAAAAGGAAAAAAAGAATGAAAGCCGTTTGATAAAAAATTTCAATTCATCTAGAACAACTTGCAGTCTCTTACCCTCTAAGGGCCTTTCTTGCAGAAATTTTTGTTTGCTTGCCGGTGGTCAGAAGATACAGGATTGACTTGGAACCCGCGATTTAGGGTTACCTCTTGGCAGCTTCCTATGAGCCCCGCACCCGAAGGGCAGCGAGTGGTATTCGCTCCCCATTTCCAGCTCACCCCTGCGTACCCCTTTCGATCTTAGGAGCGCAGGACACAGGCTGATGTGCTAGTGGGCAAGCCCACTTTCACGTCCCTGTGTAAATTCCATTTGACAGTGGCGCTGTTCCATTTCCCAGCGTCCACTCGCCCTTGCGAGCAACTGGTTATTTCCTTTAACTCTCTTCACCCACTTGAGAATGAAACGTGACCGTTCACCTGGCTCTCAGACCAGAAAGCTGACAATTGGGTTAACAGCCTGGGCAGGGGTAAATTATGAGCGAGGGGAAGGGCTAGGCTGGAGCAAATGTCAAGCAAACTTCGTGACCTGTGTTCAGCTCTCCCGCAGCTCAGCCTTCCACTCCGTCAGGGTACGCTTTCCAGACAGTGACTATGTAGCCCAGCCCGGAATGTCAAGGAAGGGGCCCACAGAATCAAATCGTTCACCCTGAGAGTATTTTATTTTTCTTCGTGGATTCGCTGATAAAACTGCAGGGTGATTTACAAAAATAAACACTCATATGCAAGGGCGGGCAAAAGTAGGTTTACAGCCGTGAGTAAGTGATGTACACTGAGTTTATTCTTGTCTGGTTATTTAGCGACAATTGTATTCATTTTTTAACGTGGACAACTGCAAACATACTTCGGGCCCACCCGGTGTTCAGTTTCCCCCACAAAGCAACATCGTCCTAGAATCCTGCAGTTTGCAGGATTATGGGATCTTTTCATTAGAACTTTCTTCTTTCAACAAGACGGAGGCGACTCCATTGGGGGAGGTGCTGGTCTGTGAAAGGTGCTGCAGTTTATGGGAAAGAGGAACCTGAGTTGAGGCAGGACAGCTTACTTCTGAAATGACACCTGCAAGGCAAGTACGCGTGCAGATGCAGGAGAACCAGGGTGAGCCGGTGGGGAACAGGCCCCGCTGTGACAGTGAAGCCAGTTTCACGGCGGTGGTGGGGGACACCCTCAGGATGGGGCCACCGCAGCAGAGCAGGAATTGTGGACTCTCCTTCCAGCTGGAGGCCGGGCCCCCGGACCCCCACCTCTCCCCTCGCGGGTACCAACGGCCGCCTCACCCCAAGCTCTCCTCAGGGGCACCTGCGGGACTTTGAGATGCAGCTGGACACTCACCACAGCTGGGCACCTGCCGTGTGGTCGCCCTTCAGCTCAGGACCCCTCCTCCCATGTCACCGGCAGCCTTGTGGAGGGTATTCATTGCGTTGCCACCTGTAGATAAACACGAGCATTTGCAGATTCTGTCACGCTGGGCTGCTCTGTGGCCCTCGTCCTTGGGAGCCGTCCACCTTCACGGCTAGCTGACCTTCAGGACGGTCCATTCTTCTGGCCCCATTTGGGGACGGTGCTGGTCCTGTCTGGTGCTGACGATGGCCGCATAACTGGAGACAGCAGCTGTCGTGGTGGCAGGAACGTGAAGTGACACAAAGAAGTAACAGAGTACTTATTAACGCGTATCTCTAGGTAAATACAGTCCCTGTTCGGTTGACTTCTGTCCTTGCTACTGGGCAGCAGGCCATGGCCAGTGACCTTGCAGACTCGGGTCATGCGCAGAGGCCTGCAGGCCAGGGCAAGAGCTGGTTCCGTGGCCCTGCGCAGCCGGGAATGCATGCAAAGCTCACCGCACTATTGATCCAGTCACTGATTTAGAACATGGGATCAATACATGGCAAGAAAATTGGCATCATGAAAGAGAAAAAGCATACAAATGAAGAGACAGAAAAACTAACTCCAGAAGACAGGTAATTGAAGAAACACGCAAAACAACCTTCTATCAGTACGACTCATAGATTTTAAAATATTATGTACCCTTACCAAAAGAATATAATGCAAGGAAATGGATAGAATGAAAAGTTACTGTAAAGGGAAAGTATTGATGCTAACGTATTTTAAAATAATGAGGTGCAGCTCTGGCTGGTGACTCAGTGGAAGGGCGCCAACCTGTGAACCTAAAGGTCAGGGCCACATACCCAGGTCTCCAGCCAGGTCTCCAACCAGGTCTCCAGCCAGGTCCGTAGCTGGAGGCAGGTGAAAGGCAACCACACAATGATGCTTCTCTCCCCTTCTTCCTCCCTCCCTTCCCCTCTCTCTGGGAATATTGATTAAAGTCTTTTGAAAAAAAAAAAAAGAAATAAAGTAATTAGGTGCTTCATAAATGAGAACTGACTTGAACACTGCTATAGAGTACAGAGCATAATAATTAAGAGTTGGAAAATAGAGCCTACATGAGTTCTAGAACTTATAGGATGTGAACCTAGAATATAAAGTATGTCTGTGAGCAGTCGGGAAGAAGAAGAAGAGAGAAATATGAAAATGATAATAATAACTTCATGACAATGATCTTATTGAACTTTCAGTGTGAAAGCCCATGGTGGGCAGAGCATCAAGGGTGGAAAATGGTCCATACCTATGGCAAAATTTCAAATTTACACAATGAAAGAAAAATAAACTATAATGACAAAAGGGCAGAAAAAGGACAGTTTACATCAATGTGAATGGGGGGGAGGCATAAAAAGCCCAGAAAGACCACATGTCATGTATGGGAACTGATTCACATCAAGGGACCCTGGGGGGAACAGGGAGAATACAGATTTTAAAATACACTTGTCTATTCATGCAGAAGCCAACAAAAGCAGGTGGACCTCTGCCACAAAATGCTTCCTATTATCAGGGTTCCCCAAACCCTCCAGGGGTGACATCCCAAACTACCTGCGATTCTTGCTGTGTGTTTGTTACTCCACTTGACTGACTGTCTTTACGGTCAGGAAAACAGAGAATAAAGAATGAATTGACTTACTATCTGAAAGAAAAGTAAAAATATTTAGATAAAATGACAGGAAAGTGTTGAATGATTTAAAAAACAGAGAAAAGAAAGAGAGGATAAAGAGAAATCCAAAAGGGTAAAAGTGAAAAATAAAAATTTACAAATTTGAAGGCCGAAAAAAATGGTGATATTTTCAGAAGCACTTGAAGTGAAATTGAGATAGATGTTACCTTGGACCATGTAGTGGGCTTCTTGTAGCTAATGTCCTGCTTGATAATTCTTGGAATTATTTAAACTATTGCCCTCTTCTACATGAATCTGCGAGTTTACCGCCACTGCAAACGAGTCTTTTCCCAAAGATGACGCTGAAGCCGACTTTGCTGACAGGTGTACCTCCCAGTTTTGTTAGCGTGTGTGGGGAAGTGAATGTTATGGTTGTAACAGCTGAAGTCACTGTGGAGATGAACTTGGCACCCTAATCTGTTCGGCTCTTCCATGCCTGCATTTAAAATGTTACATTAACTGTACTTCAATTAAGAAAAATTCATGCACTCACTGAACATGTCATTCCTATGAACATTTACTCCTGGTAAGCAACTTTTCCAACTTAGTAATCAATATGTTTTGTTGGATAAGCACTTATTCCATCAGATTTAACTAAAGAAAAACACATCCTGGTCAATGAAGAGCATCTAGTTATTGTGGTCAATATTTCTGATCACAACTTTTTTGTATCTCATTTAGATGAAAACGATTATGACGACAGGAAACACAATTAACCAAGTGAGTCATGTCTTCCCTTCTTTCACTTGTAATGTAGGGCAGTGTTTTTTGGTGACCAAAAGCACTACCAGGTCAGGGAAGACTTCTGGATTGAGACAAGAAGGTCCTTGATTTTTAGTTTGGGTTTTTTACCCCTACTTAGCTTTTCACAGTTCCTTGAAAGTCTGTTCCTATTTCAGTGCCTAAGAATTCTTTGTAACTATGGATGCTTAATGCATTTAAATATTGCTATTAAGCATTAGCAAGTATTTCAGCACTCTAGACCTTCAATAAATCTGAGTCATCGATGTCGAAAATTAAATCTTCCTTATGCTAAATGATAAAAAATCAAATATTTAAAAAATGTTTTAGAGATGTGATTTTTATGTATGTAGAAAGTCCTTCCTTCTTAACTGGGCAACGTCTTACTTTCCATCAAGATTTGCTCTCAGGAGGCACCCACAGGCTCTGTGAGCTTTACTTTGAGACCTTCCCCATGTCTTTTCTCATGCTGTGAGGTGATCTGCGATGTTTGCATGCCATGGAATCAAAGTCTGGAGGTAGGGAGAGGACATTTGTCAGTGCAGGGCCTGAGTATGGACCACGTTGCTAATGCATCACTGCCGCAGGACCTGTGTTTGACTGTGGGGACGGGAGGAGACACTTTCATCCACGAAAGGGGTTTGAAGCTGTGATAAAGCCAGCGGTTCTGACAGGGAGAAAGGAAGGCTTGGAATCCCTGTTCTGAATGCATCCATTTCTAACATGAGGCAATGTCTTCGCTTTTTATTCATCCTGTCGCGGGTACGTGCCCTTGTATTCTTCGTAGGGAGGACAAAAGAATTCACATAAAGGGATAGTTGTTAAATTGAGCAGAGCTCTGTTCTTAAACCAGTAGAGCAGATGAACTCTTTTTGCAGAAATGACCAATACGAAGGAACCCTCTGATGCTGGGGGTCATTCATTACATCGTGCAGAGTTCCTTTCTCCAACTCAGCAAGACATTACAGTACCTGGCTGGAAACACTGTTTTTTCTTTTTAGAGTACGGTGAATATTCAGAATACAAACAATTTATATATACTATTTTATTTTTTTATTTTAAAAATATTTTATCTGTTATTTTTTCAGAGAGAAGGGTAGGGAGGGAGGCAGAGAGGGAGAGAAACATCCATTATTCTTGCCTTTCACCTGCCTCCAGCTACGGACCTGGCTGGAGACCTGGCCTGCAACCTGGTTATGTGCCCTGGCTGGGAATTGAACCAGTGACCTTTGAGTTCACAGGTTGGTGCCTTATCCACTCAGCACCAGCCAGGGCATTATATATACTATTTTAAAAGAGAATCTACTGTGTAGACTTAGACAATGAATCCCTGTTGAAAGATTTTCTCATATATTGGTAATTCCATTTTATTTATTACCAAAGGTATTGTTATATAATTTTTCTCTTTTTACACCAATGTCCTCTGAAAGATTTGGAAATGTGTTCTCAAACATTTCTGTAAGTGAAAACATTCATTTTGACAGTTGATTAAGACATTTTCCATTTGAACTGATGGTTGTAAAGGATTTTTTGCAGCTTCTGCTCATGGCTTCCTGGTGCCTATAAGAACTTAGGTGGTCATTGGTGATATTTTGGGGAAAAAAACCTCACTTTAGACAATTGTACTCACTATAGAGTGCCAGGAGAAGATGACACAGCCTGCATTAGACCTCATGGAGCCAAGGCTGGTAAGACAGGGTGAATGTTCTCCTCTGCACCTTGTGGGTCAGGGATGTTTCTAGAGTGTGAGCCAGATGCACTGGGAGCGTGAGGGCAACACTCAAACTGCAGCCCTTCCCCTGCTAACACGCTACTTTAGCATCGGCTCCTGTCTTAAACCCACATCCATGAGGCTCCTGATGACCTCCTGGGACCCGTCTTGAGAACACTTGCCTCTGTGTCCCTGCGGGTGTTCAGGAAGCAGGGTAAGCTTGTGCCTGGTTCGCCCATCCTCATTCATGCACGGCCGCCCCTGCGGACAGCACCTGCGCTCTCCTTCGCTTGAAGACCAGCGACGCCTGTGAACAAAAAGGTGCAGCACCATGAACTTCACTGTGAAGGGGCCCTGGAGGGAGTCCTAGGGCTTCTTGGTTGGTAACACACTTAGTCAAGTGCCCATGACGCTAAGATGAGTGCCAGGGCTGCATTCCAGACCCATCTTCACGGTTTCAGGAAAAGTAAAGAACTGCTTTGTTTTCAGTGAAATTTCCATAGTCACCTGATGCTCCTGTTCAGAGCACAGCGGACACAAACGTGGTCGTGGCAGTGGTGGCCAATCAATGATGGGCCTATGAACACCCTAGAAACACCTGGAAATTTCTTTGCAGCAATGAGTCTGAAAGAAATCTGGGGCTGAGATGGGAAAACCTGCAGCGTTTTCTCTACCGATGTCTGAAAAGGAGAGCATAAAGTTAAATCCACGGAAGTCTCTGTAAGGCACATTTTCTCTTTAAGACAAAGTTACTGAGGTGGAGTCAAAGACAAAACAGTTTCCTGGACTTTTCTCTTTTAAACATGCACATATGCAAAACCGGGGAAAGAACAGATGGGAACATAATTGAACATATATATGTGACAAGAGAGTTGATAACTATACAGATTACATCTGATGGTTTACAGATCAATGACAAGAAGATGAACATTGTCATAAAAATAGGTGATAGACTCAAGTGTAAGCTCACCAAAAAATGACCCAATCTTATGAGTTCTGAACTCACAGAAACAGTAAGATTTTAAGCTAATCAATTACATAAGATCAGATGGTAGGTATCTCAGCTTATTTAAAAAAAATGTATCTATAATTCAGGTAACAGCTTATACTACAATATTAGTTTTAATAAATTACTATAATGTTTGCAGAAGACATTGGACAAATTAACTTAAAATCTTCTGAGTTGTTCTTGCCTTTAATGGGGCAATTTCACTTAATGCAAACATCACAAAAATGATCTTCAGATAGATTCATGAGAATGGTTCTTATTTTTAATGGCAGCAAAGTATTAAGTAGCTAATGAATCAGTAATTAGTGCTTGCAACTTACTTAAAGCATTCTGTCTCAAACTACAGTTGTCACAAAAGGTTCTGTATTTCTTATCATGTGAAGATTTAAGGTCATTTTAGTTGATTTTAAATGACGATGTGCCACACCTTGTCCAAAATGGATTTTTATAAAATATGTGCTATGTGAATCCCATTCCCTGAGTTTTCAATGTTTCAGGCTATGTTTGAGGTGCGTGTACTTTCATGATTACTCATCTTCAGCCTCTTGTTTTACAACTTGTCGCAAGTAGGTGCATTTGGTTTAGTTAAGGGGAGTACAGAGTGTGCACTGTTTATAGCATAAATTTAAGGTCTTAGAAATCAGATCATCTGAGAAGGTCATGGTGGGAATCATTCGACTTTACAATTGAAACTTTGATTTTCTCATACAACATAGTGAAATAAACATTAATTATATAATGACTATGTTTTTAAGTAAAAATACAGACTCCAAAGTTGTGTCTCTGTACGTGTGAATGCATGTACAAGGTCTGTCCCCAAAGCGTTGACCTTGAAAACGGTTTTAATGAGATTGATAATGGCTGGATACTTTTTGGACAGACCTCATACATAAACAGAATGCACCAAAATATTTGTGATGATAATTATGAGTGGTATTTCCCCTTTATATATATATTTTTACACTTTCTGAAATTACTCAGATAATACTTTTTTAAAAAAGGTATAGTTGTACATATAAATATTTAATTTGTTATTCTACTCTTGGCAATAAAAAGCTGCTGGAGGTTCTCATCTGTGACCAGCAGTTTCTGGTTTTTCTGAAAATGATTGAATTGCATACAGAGCAGAGCGTCCTCAGCAAGTAACTTGGGGTACAGTAAGGACCCCGGGAATCACATTTGACTGTGAATAGCTTTAGCTTCAGACACCACACAAATAAATCAACACTAGAAAATAAACAGCACACCTTTCTGTTTTGGCATACAAATAAATACCTGTGGCTCTTTAAACATGATGTGTTATGAAAGTATGCCTTCTACAAACTACATAAATTTTCCTTGCAATGATTTACACCCCCAACAACAGATGGCTTAGAGCAAACACTGTCAGAAGAATTATGTGACTCTAACTCCAATCACACAATAAAACTTTATAATTATCAATCTGTTAATATATAATTGAATAAATGAAGATCCATTTAAGTACTGTTTTTAAATTTGGAAATGAAGTAGCTTCTAGAAAAATATATTAAAAAAATGCTTTTCTTCCCAGATCACTTTATACTCTGCTATCTATATAAACTTAGAAATACCTCATGTTGAATTTTAAGGCTTGGTTTGATTTTTTTGTTTCAGTAGTTTAATTTTGTTTTATTAGTATATTTAAAGTAAAAGGAATTCATTTTTGTGTGAAAATAGAGTTGGGTGAGACAAATACAATGCATTTAAAAGTAGGGTCTCTGATTGTACTTCCAACTTTCAAATCTTAACTCCGACACTTGTTAACCATGTTTCCTCTTTTTTAGAAATAAAAATAATAGCAAAAGCTAATTACTACCATTCTCTTGATGATTGAATGCATGCATCTGCATTCATAAAGCTCTTAGTGGAGTGATTGGCCTATAATAAAATTGGATAAGTGTTTCTAAAAGTATTCACCAACAGGAAAACTTTGAATGTAGTTGAAGACTTCTGATACATCAAGGATGTATCTGGTGATATCATTGATTACATGAAGGAAACCAGCTTTCTGAGGCCAGTGATGTTCTTCACGCCACCCAACCCATCATTCGTTTAAAACACCCCCTGAGCCCTTACTCATGGCAGATGTTCTTCCAGGTTACCAGTGTTAAGTTTTCTCAAATACGCCGCCTGCCTTTAAGAGTCTCAAGCAACTTGAAAGGTTAGCATGTAAATCCTCATTCTGGAACAGAGGACGAGGTTCATTGGATGTTAAATATTTTTCATGTAGAGGCCATAAGTTTCAAGCACCTACATAGTATACAAAATTTTTTTTTAAATTTTATTGTTGTTGTATTACATCCATCCCCTTTTTGCTCCCCTCTGTCCCCCTCCCCACCCACCCATTCCCCTCAAAGTCAATCCCTCCTGTTGTCCATGTCCATGGTTCCTTTATACTAGGTTCTTGTCTAAACTGATCCCCTTTCTTGCCTCTGCCTCCCTCCTCCCCCCTCCCCCCAACCCCTTTCCCCCTGACCACTGAAGGCCTATTCCTTGTATTCATATATTTGGTTCTGTTTTGCTTGTTGTTAGTTTTGCTCATTATTGTCCCGTAATGGGTGAGATCATATGATATTTGCCCTTCACTGACTGGCTTATTTCACTAAGCATAATACTCTCCAGTTCCATCCATATTGTTGCAAAGGGTACAAGTTCTTTCTTTCTTTCTGCTATATAGAATTCCATTGTGTAAATGTACCAAAGTTTTTTGATCCAATCATCCACTGATGGGCACTTAGGCTGTTTCCAGCACTTGGCTATTGTAAATAGTGCCGCTATGAACATAGGTATACATAGTTTCTTATGAATTGGTGTTTCAGGATTCTTTGGGTATAGTCCAAGTAGTGGAATTGCTGGATCAAAAGGCAGTTCCATTTTTCGTTTTTTAAGGAAACCTCATACTGTTTTCCACAGTGGCTGCACCAGCCTACATTCTCACCAACAGTGTATGAGGGTTCCCTTTGCCCCAAATCCTCGCCAACACTTGTTGTTTATTGATTTGCTGATGATTGCCATTCTGACAGGATACACCAATTTTTGTATATAAGCATTCAAGGGGTTAGAAGCCCCTATAACTTTCACTAGACAGAGCTGTGCCAGCAGTGCAGTAACTCCTGGGCTGCGTTTCCGCAGAAGACACTGTTAGGGTTCTGGGAGACAGCAGTGGCCACAGAGCTGAGCGTGGAGAGGGGACTAAGCTTCTTCTTGGGTGCCAACAGCTGGTAACTTCAGACAAAGAGGGCAACAAGTCCCCATGGTGTTGATGTGAATCAGTGGAGCCTCTTCAGGTAAGAAAGATGGAGACGGTGGGACAGAAGGTGGGTGCCGGCAGACACTGGGACAGCAATGCAGGCAAGTGTCACATCCTAGAAGACATTTATGACTGAATATACCAAGGTTATCCTAATATAAATGACAACAATAACCAACTTTTGAAGGGACCCAGCCTAGTTTGGTTTTCTTTTAGAAATATAGTTGAAAAGAGGCATAAAGGAAAACAGATCCCAAATAAAGTTTATTTACAAAAGTTGGTTTCAGAGGGAAGGGAGGCCTAAACCAGGCAGGGGCAAAAGCAGGGGAAAGAGGTTTAGGGGAGTGGCGTGAATTTTCATCTAAAAGAAGAGGAAAAGAAAAGAGTTTTCTAGGATGTTGTCCAAGATTAAGGCTTGGTGACCAAGAAGATGACAAAGCCATTTTCTAAATACAAAGGCAGAGAGTGATGATCAGGTAAAGTTTTGGCCACCGTGAACAACTCAGGTTGGAGCACGTAGCTAGAGGTTAAGAGAATATATTTCGGGATAAAACTCATATGTGTCTCAGCTTCTTGTTTCTGTGCTACCTGAGCCTTTCTAGTTTGATAGGCAGTGAGAACCATGGATACAAAAATCAAAGAAAAATACAGGGGTGGGCAAAAGGAGGTTTACAGTTGTGAGTACATGAAGCTCAAAGTTTATTCTTGTATTATTATTATTAATTAATTATTGTACTGTTTCACATAGGAACAACTGTATACCTGCATACATTTGTGCACTCCTGTATAATGTGTAAAGAGGTTTTCTCTGCATAAAAATTCTGAAGTAAACAGTGACTGATTATGTGTGTGTGTGTGTGTGTTTTTACATTCTATGTTATCCCAATATCACTTTTTTGGGGGACAGTTCTCCATGAGTCACTTGCATTACAGAGTCACACATCTCTTTGGTTTAGACTCTCTTTCACAGTTTGTACACCTACTAGACAGAGTGCCTGCAAAGGTCAGGCAGACATATAAAGAATTGGGGCTCTGAAGGCCCAGGCTTCCTCTCCGGCTGTGCAGTAAGCTTCATGCGTGGGTGATACCTGTTCCCCCGTGGGGACAGGAGATGGGATTGCGGGCCTGTGCTCGTTTTCTGCCTATGCTTATTGTTATGAGTAACGAAGTCCTTTGTCTAAAACACAGAAGTCTTGTGTCCTTGGCCAGAATTCACGAAACTGGGGGCAGGCTAACTTTTAGGTTGCGAATCTCAGACCCCTTCCAGTTCCTGACACACTTTGTTTTTAGCGATTGAAGATGACAAGAAGCTCAAGCAACCATCTGCACTTAGGTGTCTCTTTTCCAGGACACTGATCGTCACAGAATCGTCTCAGAATCTCCTCCTGAAGCAGGTACCTACTTCTTGGCACTCACTTTGTAGGGCTCTTATGGCATGAGAACCTTTCTTCTAAAACCTGACTCTCCATGGGATTTTAGCGATGAATGGATGAGACTTAGTTTAAAAAGAAACAAATATATGAACATTAGTTGTGACTCAGAAAACATGACCAGATTAGAAGCATTTTGATTTGAATAATTTTACAAAACCGAATGTTCTCATTTTAAACCATCTTCTCAGCAATACTGAAATTTCAGCATACAAAGATGTTTTCATTTTATAAAAGCAAAGGCAATTTTGTTTGAAATGACGGAACGCCACAAAGGAAACAAGACGTGGTGCATCTTTGTCATGTTAGCTTAAATACTCATAGAAAACCAAGAAATGTGTGTGCTTGTTTTATAAAAATTTGATTTAACAGATGATGCCTTCTTAGGATAAAATTGAGGACATGTTTCTATGTCTACAGGTCTATTTTTATCACATCATTTCAATGTTGAAGACACATTTGACCCCCCTGTCATGCTCCTCAGGCCACCGCAGGGCAGAAGAGGAAAGGTGGACAATCATATATACAGCCTTGGTCCAGAATTAGATGTTTGTGTTCTGCAGCCATGAGCCACTACCATCCCAAAACATGTCCCTGACCCTGACCCCACCTTTCACCGAGTGCAGGGTTGGATGAACAGAAAGTAGGCTATATGTCTATGCCTTTTCTGTTCACGGCATTACTGACTTTCTTTGGTAGTAACTTTTTTAAAATGCCTTATATAAAGAATGCTGAATTCATTGAAATGAACATATCACCAGAGAGGAGATAACTAAGGTGACTGAGATCTATCTATCCTTTTACCTCTATTACCTTCCTTCTATGACATATATGGGGAATTCAATCCAAAACATTGCTCAGGTTTATAGCAGAAACTACCCTTGAATACTAGGCAAAATTAGAGTGTAAATTGAAACGAAGAACTGGGAACAGTTCCAGCTTTTAGCTCCGACTCTGAGAATTAAGTTCCTGGTTTTAAATTAAATTTTAAAATATATAGTATGACTGAAAGGGAAGAAAACATATTCTACATTGTATCGATTGATTTTTCCGGGCATCTAAGATTGTAAACTGGTCATTGTGAAGCATCATTTAGACTGTATTTTATACTTCCAAATCTCAAATTTAAGGCATGTTTTGTTTGCTCCTTCCAGATGCCATCTCTCTCTTATTATTTTTATATATATTCCCAGACCTTGAGTAGATGTCATTATAATCTAATCACTATAATCCAAGGCTCACGGGTACCTTCTCTGTTCTAA
Source organism: Noctilio leporinus (assembly GCA_004026585.1). NCBI lineage: Eukaryota > Metazoa > Chordata > Mammalia > Chiroptera > Noctilionidae > Noctilio > Noctilio leporinus. Next base: position 181,640 of record PVIW01001868.1, read on the forward strand.
CTCCAGTTCGCATTCCCCATATTCCTCCTGGTGTGTGAAAGGCCAGAGTACAGGGTATGTAAATTATGATTCTTTAAGTTATACACCCTACTCAGTCCATTGTCTTAGCCTGGTTCCCTGGAAGATAGAAACCAAGTCATTTTAAAACCATCTCTCGATCTAGGAGGTGCCACCTGAGAGCTGGAGGTGAGGGAAAAGGAAGTGAAGAGAAAGCAAGGAAGAGATCAAGGAGACGGAGTGAGAGGTTGGCCTTTATTCTGCAGTGAGACAGAGTCCCCTGCCCACGCCAGGAGGCCCTCTCTGGGTGCCCCGGACAGAGAAACCACCGCTGGTCCGGCCCTGGAGGAGGAGAATGGGAGCATGGGGATTTGTCTGACCTTCTCCCTCCTGTGTTTGGGCTTTCCCCGGTCAATGTTTTTTCAAACATCTCTGCTTTTCCAGGCCCAGAATGTGCGCACTGGGCGCCTGGCATGTGGCAGCCTGGGGGACCGTCTCTGCAAGGAGTCGGTGGGCCGAGCAGGGCTGGGGGCTGAGCGGCTAGTTTTGGAGATGCGGAGGCACCAAGAGAATAGGAGGGCACACCTGGCGTTTCTGCTTAGGAATAACTGAGTGTTGGCTCTGCGAGTGCTCACGGGCTTCCCTTGCTGTTGGTAATTCCTGCCTGGCATCCTCTTCGTTGTGAAGACAGAAACCGGACTATTCTTATTAGTTTGCTGACTCGGTGGCTCTTCTGTTGACTGAAAGGCCTATTTTACTTGCACAAATGCAAGTTAAAAATATCATGAATAAGTACCATTTATATGCAAATATTTCCTTTTGCAGTACATTTTCCAAGCCACAGGAATCTCTCAAGGCTGAAAGGATACTGTCAGGTTCTTCTTTTCAAAGTTACTTTGAGATCCTATTAGAGGTTGTCAATAGGGTCCCTCACCAGACTCTTCAATTCAATATTTTTGAACTTCCTGTTAACATGTATTTTCTGTCAACTGGGATATTATCTTGTCAGAAAGCTTCATGCCTACCATTTTTGGGGGAGTTTACAGAGTTCTGTTTTTTTTTTTTTTTGTTACTGTTGTTATTTTGTGCCAATTAAAGAAAGTTTTGTCAGTAACTTAAACTGAATAAAGTTTGAGCAACATGAAAATTCACTGCGGTATGTGTTTGGCTGAGGGCACACACCCGCACCAGCTTCCATCCTGCCCCACCTGCCCCTGCCCCACGGCGGTCCCCTGACTTCTATTTCACTCTCTTCACCTGCCCTCTTGCTCCACTCCTCCTGTCTCTCGCTTTTTTATTTTTATTTTGAAGGGGGCATTCCTTTTCGTCATTTTTATTAAAAATCAATGTACTGCCCTGGCTGGTAGCGCAGTGGATAAGGTGCCGGCCTGCGAACCCAAAGGTCACTGGTTCGATTCCCAGCCAGGGCACGTAACCAGGTTGCAAGCTAGGTCTCCCGCCAGGTCCTTAGCTGGAGGCAGGAGAAAGGCAACCACACAATGATTCTTCCTTCCTGCTCTGCCTCTCTCCCTTCCCCTCACTCTGTAAATAATAAATAAAATCTTTAAAAAATAAAACCAAACCAATGTACTTTCAAAAGCAATTCTATCTGAGAATGATTAACAAGTAATTTGTCTCAGAAACCATTCACTAAAGTCAAAGTACAGAATATATCTACCTTAACATCATAATGTAGCTACAAAAAAAGCTTGTTGAGGAAATGTAATTCTTAATAAGGTTCTTTGATTGGAAAGTCGTCATACTGAATCTGTACCCATGGGGTATTAAAAAATAGACCAAAGACATATTGTCAATAAATTATAGAGCAAAACTTTATATGCATCACATTATAAGAAAACTGAATCTTGAACATGATATAGGCAAGCAGCTTACCATGTGGGATGTTTCACTGATCTTTCTTCAATAATCTTTGAGGAAAAAGGCATCACAAAACTTAAATTGCTGAGTATGTAGACAATTATAATTTTTTTTCTTTCTCTTATGCCAGGTAATTAACTACCAAATAAATTATAATATGTAAGCCATAGGTATTTAGTTTTCAGCTGAAAAGCCTAAATTAATAAATAAGAAGGAGTAGGAAAATAAGTCAAGTTAATAGTCCAATATCCAAACAGATAGAATAACAAAATATACCCTAGAGAAGCAAAAGTAATAAAGAAAACAAAGAAAAATAAATAAGAAAAAAAATTAGCTCAAGAACAATTTATTTGAGGAAAGGAACTAAATAGTTATTCTGTCAGCTAACCTAATAAGAAGGGGTAAGGAAAATAGTAAATGTACAGATTAAGAAGTTAAATGTGAAAACAGCAAAGTTACACAGATCTCACAGAAGCAGTGTGGCTTCTGTTATCAGTTCCAGGCTAACAAATCTGAAATGCACAGAATGAATGATTCCCCAGGTTGTAAACTATTAGATTGACCTAGAGAGATTGAAAAATCTAAACATATGATTGTTATAGGATACATAAAGTCATTTACTTAAATATTATCCCACAAATAGCAATGTGCTCAGATAATTTCAGAAATTAATTTTGAAGGCTTAAAAGAAAGAATAGATAATGCTAATATTTTAAAAGTACTTCAGAATATAGTAAAAGGAGTTTCCAAAATGTTTCTGTGCTACTATACACTTGATATTAACCTCAACAGTACAAAAGCAACAACTATAGAATAAAGTTTTTAATGAATAACTATGTACAAATCCTAAATAAAATATTAGGAAATAAAATGGAGGAATATATTAAAATAATAACAATCCATGACATTTATTTCCATTTTATTCAATTGTATTTATAATATTTAAAATAAAATTATTCATCTATGGATGTAATTATACTGCTCATTAGATATATTAAAATATCAGTATTAATATAGTTGATTGAAAGACATTTTACGGATATATTAACGGTTATGTGGGAAATTTCATCAACAGAAAAAAACATATTTTTCACAGTAATAAAAACATAAATACAGGTTTTAGTGATAATTGTTTTCAAATTCCACTCCTGATACTTATTAATTGAGAAAGTCTGGATAAACTGATATTTTCTCACAGAATAGTGGGATTAATGATAAAATGTTTATTAGTCAATGGAACCCCAGTGGGTCTGTTAACAAGGTAACTAGATTTACAGACATCATTGTAATGAAGCTATCTAATAATAGCAAGTCACTTTATTATCATTTCATATTACTTTTTCTCAAAAACTTGAAGAATTTTCCCCATGTTTGAATATATTCAACCAGGTACTCAAAACCTGTTTGTAGAATTGAACTATGAGATGAAGACTTGAACCATTCTACCTCATAGGCCCCTTTTAGCTTTAGAGTATGAAAAAATAAGGAAAATACGCAAAATAGCAAAACCAGAAGTATGTGCTTATTTCTTATTGATGTATGGTAAAACCTGAGAAGAGACAAGAAAACCCGTTGTCTTTACCCTCCATTTAAACATGAATTTTAAATAACCATGCATTCATGAAGTGATCTTTCTCTGACTTGTAGCATAAATAAATTTGATTGAGTGCATATTAATGATTTTGTATCTTGTCCGAAGCTGTGTTTAAACTTATTCTCCCTTGAAGACACTAAATATGCCGCCTGTTTTATAGGTTAAAATTTCCGCTGCAGAATTATATATGCAAAGCTATTATCATATTTTATTTAATGATTTATTTTTATTGAACTATTTCCCAACTGGCACGCAATTTTTTCCTCTGTGATTCTAACTTTAATGAGGAAATGACAGATATCCAGCAGGTTTAATGTTATCTTCCCATTCATCCATCTGGAATCTCCTCAGGACCAAACCAGCTTCTAAATTACAGTATATTGAACAAAAATTTAAATGAAAATGAAAACAAGTCACCCTCCAGTTTTTGAAATGAATATCCAGGTTAAATGGCAGATTCAGACAGGCAGAGAAGCAAATGAAAAGGTGTTTTAAATGAACAGAGTCTCCCAGGGACCTGTTTGCCTTCCCGGGTTGAGAATGTGGATTATTCCTCCCCAATGAGGTTGACGTCCTTCCTCCATTCGCAACCGAGATCCTGTCCTGTGGACTTGGGCAGTCATGACAACTCTATGCCTACTTCATGCTTTGCCTGGGCCCACCCTTTGAACGTTACCAAAGGCACCATGTAGCCAGAATTTGAGTGTTCGGCCTGTGCCCAGTAAGGAGGCCAAGCGACACCTGTAAAGCTCAGAGCATAAGCAGCCACATGTACACACTTCTCCTAGTTACCCGAGTGAAGACGCTATGGACGTCTGACCTAAAACCTAGAGAGGACCGAACACGGAGGTGCTGAGATGCTAACACGGAGCATGGACCCTGGAGCCCAGCTCTTCGGCATGTGGCCCCCTGACACCCACCTGCATCCCCGGGAGAAGCCAGGGACAGTGCCTCTGCCACTTCCAGTCTCGGCCTCCCAGGCGGCCTGAGGGTCAGCTGTGCGGGGCCACAGAAATGCTCAGCAGGGCGAGGCCAGCGCAGGGCCTGCGGGGCCCAGCAAATGCGCCCAGTGGCCGAGCTGCAGGGGGTCCAGCACAGGACTGGCATTCAGAGCTGGTGAGAGTCTGCGTCCTGCCCTCCGTCCGGGTCCCCACTGCCTGTCCACTCCAGCCAAACCCAGCAGCGTCCAGGGCCAGGCACTCTGGGGAACACAGTAGTTCCAGTCCTTTCGGGTCCCACCGTGGAAACCAGACAGGGAAGGAGAGGGAACACGACTGTCCTGCTCTGAGCACAGAGATAAGGAGTCTCGGATTGTCACACCCTGGGACTCAGGACCCGCCTCTCTTCTAAAGTCCAGATGTCTTTGTTTGTAAGACTCTCAAAGCTCTGAAATGATGTTTTTGTTTATTACAAGTCTTCAAATGCAACTAGTGTGAGCAGAGTTGTCATTTGTCCGTTTGACAGATGCATGTCACTTTAGGCCACCTGAGTTCCCAGGGGGTTCACTGTGAACCCCTTCCTTCCCGTACGCATAGCGTTTGGGATGTTAGGCTCCCATGTTAGGCAACCCAGGTTTGCATCCTGGTTTTCCACACACTTAGCCGAGTAACCTTGAGCAATTTTTTGTGACCCAGTTTCCCAATACGTAAAATAGTCATAAGCATTGTGTTTATTTCTGTGGGCTGCTGTGAGGATGGAACAGGTTAAAGATGGAAATCATAGAAGAGAGAGGCTCCTGGTACGGAGGAAATCCCCTCGGGTTGGTTGCTTTTATTGTAACTCCAGCCTTGGATGGACCTGGATCCGCCCTGCTCCAGCGGCCAGTACTGTCCACTGCCTGGCCCCACCAAGTGCCGCCTCACATGGAGCGAGACTGGACGACATGCAAGTGCCTGGGGCAGCTCTGAGTCCATCTGCACATCGCATGTATCTTTGACATTAGTCACCCTTGTCCAATCTCACGGTTTAATTACTATAAACAGTCTGAAAATTCCCTATTGTGCTTTTCCATTTAGATCTCTGGATTTAAATTGTTCCCGAAGGTCTTCATCTGCAAAACCTCACCAACACCTGAATGCAGACTTTCCAAAATAACATCCCAATGAGCTTTTCCCACATGTATTAAAAGTTATATGTATAACTTAGTAAATAACACCGGCCTGTTGCTTATGTGAAATATGTGGGTGGCTATAATCAGCTGCTTTGCCACCCACTTCTCACCCTGATGTCCATCTTCTTGTAGGAGGACCACCCTTCTGCACTTTCAATGCGCCATCTTTATTGTCTCCTTAATAGTATCAATAAAATTATTCTTAGTTTTTTCTCATTCTAAATAAAAATTTTGCTAAATCTTCTTCCAATTATTCTACAGCTGTCTACTTTTTGGCAATGGAGTGGAGGTAATTTTTTTTTATTACCCAAAGTTTCCTGTTCCTCACTTACTATCCTCATTAATTTAAAAAAGCCTGTTTCTTATTTTTCTCTCACCTACTACAATAGTTATTTTCAGATTCAACAGCAACCTTCTTGCATTTAAATTCAGTGGGTCATTTTTTAGCCTTTTCTTAGCTGATGTCTTACCAGAAGGTGGCACTTTGAACTGTCCTACTGCACCCACTCCCCACGCTTAGAAAATAAGCTCCCTTTGTTTCTTGTGATGCCATGTTCTCCCAATTTTCCCATCTCTGGGTTCTTTTATTTTTTCCAGCCTCCACTTCCAGTTCCTCTTCATCCTACTTGATGGTGAAAGTCCCTCCAGGTTCTCTCGTACGCCCTCTTTGCAATTTGTAGACACCCACAGTATCCGTATGCTGATAAACAGTAATTCCATGTGTGGGGCGCTCATGATGGGCCAAGGCCAGACTCATCATCTAATGATGTCTCTGCTGCGTGAGTGCATCTGAGCTTCAAGCTCAAGTCCAAATTAGACTCATCATCCCTCTTTACCTTCACTTTTGCTCCTTGCTCAATGGTCCCATGTGCCAACAGATGGTCCCATCATCTGCCTCCCTGTCTCTCCTTTGCCACAGCTGAATGGTCACCAAGCTCTGCCATGACACAAATGCAGCCTTTCTGCCTTTTCCTTTATATGTCTGCACCTGCAACTCATGTCTGGCCTACTATGACCTCCCTCCTATTTATTACAAAAATTTTCACCATCAGAGTTTTACCTCTGGTCATTCTTTCCCACAGATGATCTATAAAGTCATCAAAATAATTCTTCTAAAATCAAATGCTCACATTGCAACATTTTTTGTGAAAGGTTTCAATGCCTTTCAATTTGTTCTCACGTCTGAAAAAATAGTCGTTGCGTTCTGTGCGAGTGTTTTTCTTACTGCGGAGTCCTCCACTCAGTACACCGTATAGTATTCTCCCCAACAAATATGCTGGTCTGCTTGAAATGCTTTCAGTTGCATGAGCTTGCTGTTGGCATCGCCTCTTCTAGGAAGACTCAACCCTCCTCTCTGTCCGATGCGTGGCTGGTAATTGTCCCACCTACGCTTGGTCACGGTAGAAGGCATTTCCCAGCTCTCTAGGAATGAATTCCACCTCTACTAAGTCTTACACTGACTCTTAAATGTCCCCTTATGGAGCACAAAGAAAACTTTAAAATTAGACTGCGAACCCAAAGGTCACTGTTCAGTCAGGGCACATAACAAGGTCGCAAGCCAGGTCTCCAGCCAGGTCCATAGCTGGAGGCAGGTGAAAGGCAACTATACATTGAAAAAATAAATAAAATAAATAAAATTAGTGTCTATTTAACTATTGATCTTTTGACTAAGAGATTCTAAGAGTGAGGAGGAGACAAATTACACATCTGTTTCTCATCCCTGCATCTTTATTGCTAAGCCTAGAACTGGCATTTAGTAGTAGCTTGACTGTTGTTAATTGAATAAACCAATGATTATCACCTACTCTAAGATGGTCTCTTATCTTTTTTTTTTTTTTTTCATGTCGTTGGTTAAAGAGTCCATTAAGAATATTATTAAGTAGTCAGGGTTTCATCAAAACTTCTCTGGTCCTTCATTTTAATGGGACAATTGTGGAATCCCTTGGTAATATATGACTTTAATTATTGTCAGGAGTTACACAGTATTTATTAAAATAGTGAGTCATTGTTTACTTTCAGGGTAATAAAATGTTTTTAAAGCCATGAATACGTTTTGAACTTTACAGAACATCTCATCTAAAGTCATAAAGCTTGACAGATAGAAGCCTTTTGCATATTTACAAGTTACATAACTTTGGACAGGTTCCTTCATTGCTTTGTAAAACTGTTTTTTCATCTGTAAAATGGGCATCATTATGCTAATGAAAATAAGTGCCTAATGCATATGTGAAACACAGTAGCTACTGCCAGGGCATAAAATACTGGCATTTAACGTTTCAGTGAGGGAGGGGTGCTGGGAACAACAGGTGTGGGGCGTGGTCTGAGGTGAGTGGATAAAAGCCAATGGTGAGGAAGGTATTTAAGATGATCTAAGGGGATAACACACATCATGGTCAAGGTGACAATAATTCAGGACATGTTTACAGTTGGGCCTGAGAGCAAATTGTCAGAACGTTTTAATGGATAGTTTGACACCACCTTTGAATTTCTAAAATGGGCCTAGCCTTAATGCAGCATTTCTCTAAACTCACCTGGGCAAAAGTATGTTTACGGTTGTGATGCAAATAAATTATCAATAATTATTACAGTAATACAAGAACAAATTCTTGTGTTTCATGTACTCTGACTATAAATCTACTTTTGCCCACTCCTGTATTTACATACATTTCAAAGATACAAATGCAGGGATGTTAGTTGATACAAAAATTTTGAAAAAGAAGTAAGCAATTGGACTGGTTAAAAGCATGTTACATTGCTATAATAGTATTGTGATGCTGTGTGGAGAATTGGACCATGAGTGTTCATAAGGAAAGGTACCTACACTACTTTATTAAGAACTAAAGCTGTTTCCAGTACATGATACTTTGCTGTGATGCTGATTTGCACAAAAATGATATATTATCATGAAAGCTGCCACCATGTATTTCATCTCTGCTTTACCAGTCACAACTCACAGTGAGAAAATTTCTGATCATCATCCCCCACTTAGCAACAGTCTGAGGACTTCTCCTTTTTAGTGTAATGAAGATAACGCTGGTCAGGCTCTACACTTCCCTGTGGGACCTGGCCCTGTCCAGCCCTCCAGACACAGAACCCTCTCTCTGCTCTTCAGTAACTTCGGCCTTCTTTCTCCTGTTGCGTCTCCACCATCCCATGGCGCTCCCAAAGCTGGGCCCAAGCCTCGCCCTTCAGGTCTCAGGCAGGTTTCCTTCTTCTAAAAGTGAGTAAGTAAATAAACAAATGACATAGGACCCAGACCACATCCAAGTCCCACCTTACCCATGTTCATAGATCCCTGGCCTCCCCGTTAGAGTTCTTACACTGTGGGACCCACGTCTGTTAGCTCCATTGGGTTATAAACACCCCAAGGAAGAAGCACATTTATCTGTTGTTGTTTACCCATTCACCATTGTCATCTAGTACAGGATCTATATATGTGCATAATAGGGACAGGATTTCGTTAATGAATAAGAGATATCTTTATTTGATCATATAGTTATCAGACCTTCTTTGGGAGACCAGTTCATGGAGATACTTCTTTCCTCTTTACCCTGGTGCACGATTGTGACTGATTTTTACAACGTATGGGCACTTACTGTATTTGAACATTTAAAAATGATGAAAACTTGTTTTTGCGGACCTTGCTGGCCAGGCTGCAGGCTCCATGGAGGCAAGAGCACTTCTGACACTCTGTCAGATACGTGCACTGGGACTGAACGACACAGCACCCCTCTTCCCTGTACGTCCTGCAATAGAGTATTTCAGCCACACGATCAGAAAACGTCTTCTCACGCTTCTTCAGCACAAAGTGTGGAAGCAGCTGCATTGTCAACAGCGACAAGGACTGCAGTTCTTGTCGTAAAGCCAAAGGGATAAAATCATAATCTGGGCACGGTTCAATTCTTGATTTACTATTTCTCTGTCTAATCCATTGATTTACTATTGTTCTTTTTAGGCGTGTATGTTATATTTTTCTGTGTTTCTCCAGGAGAATACTAACATGCAGCTTTTATTTTTCTGAACATGTCTTGTAACGTTTTAGCGCAGAAAGACAGTAACGCAGATGTTAGGTATTACAGCATGCTACCATTGTTGGCATGCTCCTGAGCTGCAGATCACTCCTTGTGAGTGTTGATGCAGAATGCCAGCGGCTTGAGGCAACCCTCCTTAAATTGGCTATTTGCAACAGATCAACCCTGGAAATGGAAAGAGGAGCACTTACCTCTGGAAGATATACCCCTGGGAAGTTTGCAGCCTCTAGTGATGATGGAAAGAGAAAGACTGGATGTCAAAATGTGGTTTAGAATTGCGAACACCCTAAAACTAATTTTAAAGCATTCATGTTCGCAAGAAGGTCATTGTTGCAGTCATTTAAAAACATCTACCCTTGAATAGTTTTAAATGAAGAAAATCTCATTTTGCACTCAGGAATAAAGTAAAAAGGTGGTTAAACCCTGGTTTAAATTATGTTTCAGCTGCTTGAACATCCCTGATTTCTACTGACTCCTCACTTACCTGACAGTGTCCACCTGGTGTGTGTGTGTGTGTGTGTGTGTGTGTGTGTGTGTGTGTGAGACGTACGGTTTCCACACTGAGCTGTCCTACAAGGTCAGTAGGAGCTGAACAGACTTTAAGAAGAGCAAACAAGAAAATTTCCAAGTGACCTGGACACATGGCAGTGAGGAGGGCCAGGATGCTGTCATGTCATGGCCACCAGGCAGTCCTGGAGACACACCGTAGGAAAGGCAAGGGCAGAGATGAAGGCTGTGAGCATGGGTTTTCTGATTCGGAATAAATTGTAAAGCAGGAGGCAGAGACACAAAGCAGAGGAAGGTTCCACACCAGGTCAGGGTGCTGGCAGGGTGGAGGCGTCATGCTGCCTGACTCGGTGTCCCTCTAAGGGCAAGTGGAACAACTGGTTAAATCAAATACATTATTACCCAATTGCCTCTAAAAGCCAGTAACGATAGTTTTTAAAGATTTTTGATGCAAACTCATGAAGTTCAATGATGGTAAGTGCCACATCAGCCCTCCATGGACTTTGGTGGTCCGAGAACTAGCTCACAGCCTCCAACCCGTCCTTGTTCCCATCAAGATGCACCAGAGCAGAACACCGGTCACTGTGGTCACCTGCCTGCTGAGGAGCCATCATGTGTACATGCCAAGGCTAGAGAACACGGGGGACCATTCTGAACCTCAACAACATGAATTTATGGATGCAATCATTGCCATGAAGAGTTGATGCCTCAGCCCACTCACCCACCTTTCTGTCTACCTTTAGCACACGTAGACACTTCCATTTATCCTTGTCTGACATGTCTCGCAAGCAAGTGGCTTATTCTCGATGGGTTGCCCACCACCTGGGTTTTATCCATCCAACTGGGTTCGTTGATTCTCTACAGCCAGAGTGGGTATCGTTACATGGCAGCAAACTCACACCCCAGGAGGCATTAGAAATGAAGCAGGGAGAATGGAAGTAGCAAGAGAACAGGGCAGGATCGGTAGGATATTCAGGATGTCCACATACGCTCATGGCTGCTTCTGAATCAAGAAGGGCCGTCAGCACAAGCCTGCAGCCATGGCCACAGCAGGGTGGCTTCAGAGCGATGCTCCAGCCACCACGAGCACCTGCAGGCTGGCCGGTGCCACATGAAATGACAGATGAGACTATTTTGTTACGGAGGAGCTGGTGTAGATGGCAGGTGACTGGCTGATTCGAAAGTGCTTCCACATCCACCACGGACAGCAAGCGGGCCGTGCTGCAGACCCCGCCTGCCCATCAGAGGGACCATCCACTCAGACAGGTGCGGGCAGGTGCCAGGACCCAAGAGTATCCTGGTGGTAAAATGCGCCCTCACAGTCCAGCCACAGAGGTTTAATCTTTAAAAGGTGCCTGTAAGCAGTGCCTGTTTGGGAATTTTGATGATTGTCATCTAGGATTTTGATGATCGTCATCTGGGATTTTGATGGTCACCATTTGCCTTCAGAGTGAATACAGTCTTGGGCTCTTTGGGTACTGGATATGTCCTAAGTCAAGACAAAAGTTTTGAGTTTCTTGCTAGTCCCTCATATGTGAAGGCTGAAGCAATTCAGTGAAGAAAGAAAAGCAATGAAATCAAACTTGTACACCATGTTCATAAAACAAGGTCCAATGTTCCCGCTCCGCATGGATCTTAGCCATCGATGATGACAAGCTGAGCTTGTCTGAAAGTAACGTCCTGAAGCCTGAAGTCAGCACAGCACACACGGAGGGGACACATCTCAAGGGAGGACAGAGCGAGGGAGGAGGTGAGACAGAGGACTGCCTCGGAAAGAAGGAACATTTTAACACCCCACGGGTTGTTTTGAGAGGAGGAGGAAGAGTAGCAATGGAAGCTTCCATTGCCCTTGGGAGCAGGGGTTACTCTCTAACATGGGTGTCTGGGAACGCTTAGGGCATCTGTCAGGGAGTCGTTGGGGATTCTACTCAAGGAGATGTAGGTGCCTCTCCATCTCCCCTCCACTCTGTTTGCATTTTTATTAGGGAACCTTTACATTGTCATCCAATGTCATGGCCGAATTGCCGGTGTCAAACAATATGGCTGAACAGACTCAGGGATGGGAGCTGAGGCTCAGGGACTGTTCAGGGTTGGGTGCAAAGTGGCTTTCAGGCTCATTTAGGCTCTACCTTGCTCTTGAGCGTTGCACAATGATCCCGGGCGGAAGGGTATTCTGGCATTTGAGTTGGGAGGCTCCGTAGACCGCCCTCCTCGTTGTGGGTGGGCATCGTCCTGTCGTGGGGGGGCCTGAGTGGAACAAAAGGCCCAGGGAGGCAGAGTCTGCCCACCTTTCCCCGGCCTCACTGTTTGCATTTTCTTTCTTCGTTTTGTGTTAGACCCACGTGTACGCTCCTCCGTTACTACGGACAACGGAGACTATACCTTTCAGTAGGAAAAGTTCTCTTTTCTGATATGAACAAAGTTGATGAATTCCGGTATGATTCTATTCCTTCGGAAAGGCAGTGATGTTGCCTGTTTTTCCTCATATTCCTTTGACGGTTGACTGGGGAGCATGGTACCTTAATTGGTTAAACCAAGCAGGCCAGGCTCAGGTGCACGTCTGGTGAGGTCAGCCTTGACCCACTTCAGGGCTTGTGAGCTCACAAACGGTGAGGTGCGCATTCAGAGGACAGCCAGGGAGTTCCTGGGACAGCTCGTAACCGATGTCAGCTTCCGGAGGCTCACATCACACCTAAGGGACTTGCCCCTGTCGCCTTATTGATGCCACCCTGGATGCCAATGTTGCAGGGCCGCTATCTTTATCCAGAATGATTAATTTCTGGCAGGTCTTTGCAAGGTCAACGCTGATAGAGAACTTCTGAGATGGCAGGTTAGTCCATACACGTCAGATATTGCATACCGGGGAGCCCCTTGGGTGGCCTCAGAAAGGGGGTTCAGGCACCCCTTTGTTGGCAGGCTTTCTATGCTGAAACTATAGGCTGTCAGCCGCTGTCTAGGCAATTCCCACCGCCACAAACCACTCCCCTGTCTTTCTTGTTCTTTTCCAATAACTTCAATCTGTTTTAGGGTGGCTTTACTCTCATAGCTCTTGATAACCATATGTTCCACTCTTCCTGCCCTTGTTATGAGCGTGTAGAAGACAACAGTACCTATTAAGTTCATATGTATCAAGTCAAATGTTAATTTGCTTTTACTTTCTTCTCCCTTTCTTACTCAAAACTCAGTTAAAAACAGAATCTAGTTTTTAAATCGATGTGCTTATTAAAATATTATTGCTCTATCAATATTATGCTATTTTTTGACTTTTACATTCTTAGGAAAGTATATTATTTGCTCATTGTAACCACCTTCTGTTATCTGATGTGTTTTATGACTGACTATGTCTTCCTTATTTATAAGTTCCAATCTGCTTCATCTATTGGTTAGCTACAGAACAAGTTAAGATTTGTATATAAATAGGGGCTATGTAAACTTTTTTTCCTAAGAGCATTTCATATGTAACCTTTCTTATTTTCCTTTCTCACAATTAGCAATCTGGATTGGTATAGAAATACCAGTAATAGCCCACTCTACACAAAGCTCTGTATGAATCTTATTATCTTCAGTCCTTAGTGCTTTAAAATAAAAATCTGAAACGCTTCTGATTCTAAAATGTATTTTTTGATTTATGCTCAAGTACTTAAGGGACTTCTTTTTTCAGTAATAATGAAGTTCAGGGGGTTTAGGTGTTGTTTACTGGTTGAGGAGTTACTAGGTGAGATAATTTTTAAATATGGAGCACCACGCCTTTGGAGAAGGCACTTAATGTTTCTTAATTTTTCTGGCTAGTTCTACCCTTTCTAATGACTGTTTCCTTACTCAGAAATTCCAATTGCGCATGAGGAGGAGATTCATACTTTTTCCTAGTTCTTAGTTTTACTTATTACAGAGATAATGCCTTTTATCACTAATTTGGTTCTTACAGAAGTTTACTTGCTTTTCTTATTTCTACACATTACATTGGCCATGGCGATTTTGATCCCATGGAGGGTATTTTAGTCCCAGTATATTTCCCCTTTTTTGAATTCACTGGGGCTTTTAACATTTTTTAAATTTTATTTTTCGATTGTTTCTTTTTAGGCAGAATATATAATTTACTCTGATTTTATTCTTAGTATGTTTACCTTCATCCTTGACAAGCTCTGCTTTTGTTGTTCTTTTTTCCCTTAAGGCATAACAATCTATACCACCCACCCTAAGGAAAGGGCACATCTCTCTTAGTCACATGTACATCTCTAGCCTCTATGACAATGCATGACAAAGAATATTACTCTTCATAAGTGGTAGCTCATAAAAGCACAGGAAAACGTCTCACCGTGTTTGACTCATAGCACACACATGCATATGTGTGGACAAATTGTTCATCTCATGTATGCTGGACACACACTGGTCCACAAAAGATAGTTCAGGTTTCCTGTACAACGTGTGATGTCACGAAGAGTAAAAAAGGTGCTCTGACCCCTGGGAAAAAGTGAACATGATCAGGTTGTGACTTGTACACAACAAGGTCATCAACTCTGCTTTTCACAATTTTTCTCTTCTAACGTTGGTGCTATCCTGTGCACACTACTGACTATACTTTGAAGGCTCAGTGACAAAAGGCACAAGAAAATTCCAGAAGTTGCCAAATCCTGATATTTGAGTGGATTTTCAGAGGTACACTAAGTCATGAAACCATGCGGAAAAATGAAATTTTATTACTCAAAACTGTTGAATAAAACAAAACAAACATTAAGGATGAAAGAGACCATGCAACTTTCACTCACAATAGCATAGCTATCTATAAATAATATGGCAAAAATAAGGGTCTATTTCCAGGTTTTTATGAGATTTATACATAAGAGTTATGAAAATGTTATTACTTCCAGCGTATCTTTAATCTTAATATATTTTTCTCTCTGAATAGCCTGATAAGCCCAGCAAAAGTAATATAAGTTTTTGAAAGAACAAATATTTGAGGGAATTATTAATATTAAATAAAACACATTTCCTAAGTGTGTCATCAAGATGTAATCTAGAGAATAGCATTATATTTAATATTTCCCATTCCAGTCTCTGCAGGCATTATTGATCATATCTATATCTCTGTGTGGAATTTTATATTACTGAACTTCAATGGATGATGGGCTATATTTTTCATTTTTCATCTGATATTGTGGTGATTTTATTAGGGCTCGATGAAATATATTCCATAGTTAATTCAGTTGATTAATGCATCTTACTCATGAAGTTACACTGTGTTCAGTTTCTTTAAAACAATTCTTTATTCCATTGTCTACCATGACCTGCTAATCCCAGCTAATCAATCAGGTATAGAAATACCCAATAGCAATTGTGGAAGTTTAGAGACAGTGATTTAAGCGAGCCCAGATTAATACCATCTAGTACGTCCTGTGATTTCATTGTGTGGTGAGTTCACTGCATTCCAGTGAGTTCATGACTTATAATGTTGAAATTTCATTAAATAAGATGACATAAACTTCAGTGGCAATTTATCTGTTTTTTAATTAAAGATAAAGAAGATTTGTAGGTAACCATCTTTATAGTGACCTGGCCAATACATTCCCTCCTGCTCCTATGGTTTCCAGGATTTAACTTCTTCAATTATCATTTTCTTCAGCAACATAGCATGGAGGCAAAATTACCCCTCAATTCATGGCATTTAGCATCACTTTATACAGTGTCCCTCCTTTTAGTCAATTATCAGTTGTTCTCCTTTACTACACACAACTGTATTGCTTTTTCCATTTCTTCAATTTTTTAAAATTCAATGTGTATAAATCCAATTCGTCTTCTACACATTGGTTTCCATGTTTATCTAGAACATCTGTTTTATGTGTTTTAAATGTATATGAATTGTCCATCTCATGAATATACGTCTCATATTTTCACTCAATGTTATTATGTTTTTTAAGGTTACCCACTGAGCTCCATGTGGTCTTAGTTTATTTCACTGTATGTCCTATATACCACCCTTTGTTTGTTCACTCACTTAGATAAAACCACCAAGTTTTCTGAGAAGTTTTCATCCTGCAAATAACACTGTGGTAAACATTCTTCTACACAACTCTTTGTGTGTTGGTGTACAAAAGTTTTTCCAGAGCTTATGCTCAGTCGTGTGTGTTCATGCAAAGACGATAAACATACATAATTTTTTCACATGGAAGGACACACAAACATTTAGGAAGCATTTACCTATGATGAGAAATGGATAGGCTTTTAAGTGACAGAGTAAACAGATGAGATTGCAAATTGTCTAAAATAATTTGGTTTTAATAAAAGTAGCTGAAACAAAATGGTACTGCAGGAACAATGACACATTCTTAGAAGAGCGCACATAAACTTTTGGTGCATTACTCTAGGCACCATTATGTATTTTTTTTAAATTTATTTTTTAAAAAGATTTTATTTATTATTTTTGGAGAGAGGGGAAGGGAGAGAGGCAGAGAGGGAGTGAGACACCTATGTATGGTTGCCTTTCACCTGCCTCCAGCCAAGACATCAATGTATGGTTGCCTTTCACCTGCCTCCAGCTGGGGACCTGGCTGGAGACCTGGCTTGCAACCTGGTTATGTGCCCTGGCTGGGAATTGAACCAGCGACCTTTGGGTTCATAGGCCAGCACCTTATGCACTATGCCACCAGTCAGGGCACCTTTATGTATTTTTAAAGTTGATAAACTTATTTCTGCATTTGAGACATTCACAATTAGAAGATAAAGTGAGAAATCACAGTATTGCAAAACATAAATGCTGTAGTAAGGATCCACTCAACCTATATTGTTTACATGTATGTGAACCATAGGGAAGGGTGCCCCAAAATGCATAAGTGAAGCTAGATTTCCAAAATATTATACTTGCATGAATTCTGGATGACTGCATAGTAGGGTGCAAAGCATCTAGAAGACATGCCAAGTCTAGGCAAAGAGTTGAGAAAAGTATAGTTTGGGTACTTGGAGTCACTGATGGAAAATGTGTGTTTGGAACAAGGCTCTGTGACTCCTGTGACATGCCAGAGGCAGGGTGAACCCCAAGTTCATCAGGGGAGTGTTTTGACAAGTTACGTCAGCCAGCAGGGAAGTTGGAAGACATATTCAGCTCTGTGGGCCACTTAACGGAGTGCAATGTTAAGAGAAGTGAACTTTAGAAAGATAAACCCCTAGATACTGGGCAATAACCTTTTAACAAAGTTTACTTCGAGCCGAAAAACATATCCTGCTCAATTCTCATCAATCTTGGTCTATAGCAAGCCCACAGATGCTGGGCTTTCCAGGCCCCAAAGGGGCAGAGCCAGATGGAAGAGAAGCAAGAGTTCTGCTAAGTGAGCTCTGCTGGTCTCTGGCCTGAGAAATTATGTCTTTTTGCTACTTTCATCTATGAGAACAAATAAAGCTGACACAGGCTGCAAAGCAGGAAAACATTGTGGTGTTACAATATTTACCCACCATAGCTATCCATGAGGAATGACTGGCTTTTACATTTGGAACTTAATTAAACATGAATGACGGCCTCTCTCATCACCCTACCTAGTCCGGGTTTTCATTCTGGAGAACTTTGTGTACAAACAGAGAGAAAGCTAACCCCTCCAGGATAAGAGGACCTTCCTAATTGTTTTGATCCTGAGTAACACACACAGGGCTTTGTTGGATCAAATAAATATTGATAATGTTTGTCTTTTGTAATTCTGATGCTTTTGCTCAGAGTCATACAAATTAAATAATTGATAAAGTTAGCACTTAATAAGAAAAAAGGAGTCTTTCTGAGATTTCACAAAGCATTGCCCCAAGCAGCAGTATAAATATGGTGAACTAAAGGATACATTCCCTTTTCTTTAGAGGGCCACATAGATTTCTTTGGAAAGCAAAATATCAGCCAAATATCATTAGGGATATATGGGAATAAAAGTGGAACTCTAGTGGGCAGGTGTGCTTATAAATTGTCCATCATGAAATGTGCAAACGTATTGAAAGAGTCCACAAAAAAATTCCCTGAAGCCAAACGCAGCCTCTCACAACGCCACCAGTTGGCACACTGGTGTAGATGGGTTCCTGGAACTCCCCCTAGTGGGGGAAGCCTGCACTACAAGGGGCCCACCCTCCAGAAGATAATTCCATTTTGGGGGGGGGGTGTCCATCCTCATATATACATAACTGATAGACACAGATAACAGCATAGTGATGGCCAGAAGTGAAGGGGAGTTGGGGCTGGGTGGAGGTGGGCAATGGAGGGGAAAATGGGGGCAACTGTCATAGTGTCAATAATAAACATTTAAAAATATTAAAAATAAATATTCTTTGTTAACTGCAAGGAGCTTGGGCCATTTTTTACTACCAAAAAAAAAAAATCTCATTTAACTGACTAATAAAAAAATGCAAAAAAAAAAAAAAAAAAAAAAAAAATTGAAAGGTAAAAAGTTGAAATATTTCAAGTTGAGGTACTTGGAGGAATTATACTTATTTATCTAAGAAAGATAAAAATAGCTTGCTTCGTTTTTCTAATTTATAAGAGTTTAGCAAGGCGGGATTGAATGATGATCATAGTCTAATACTCTACAATAAAACGATATCGTCTATGTAAAAGTAAAAATACATGACAAAATATAGTAGAATAAAAGATCTGATTACTACTAGAAAAAACAACAATAAAAATGAAGCTCTGGTAGGTACACCCATGCGTAGTGGGCGGGAACAAACCTGGGAAAAATGACGCATAGCTGATGTAGCTAAGTATTAGTATGTGTGTACGTGTACAAATGTGCATTAATATGCTGAGATCACACAAAATAGTATCATTACGCCCACTATCACTGGTAGTTCGTAGGCTCATTTAAAGTATCCAATGATCTCACCTAGAAGAGGAACCTAATGAACAAAACGAACAAGCGAAAAAGAACCAGGGACGTGGAAACAAGCAGCAGGCTGACAGGGACCCGAGGGGAGGGGAGGGGAGAAGTGGGGGAAGGAGGGGAAGGGCCTGCCTAGTGGAGCAACAAGTATAAAGCGCCCATGGACGTGGACCACGGGGTGGAGACCGACTGTGGGAGCAGGGGTGGGCGGGGCAGGGAAAGCAATGGGGGGAAATGCGACAGCTGTGAAAGAACAATAAAAAAGGCAGAAAAAGAAAAACCAAGTGGCTATCCTTAGAGAAAGGGTAGAAAAGCAACTGCCCCTGAGTCCATGTGGATCAGTGTTTGGGACAAGCATTTGCAGAGCGAATTTCTGGACAAATATTAAAGCATCCACCCAGGCGCCACAGCCCTGCCTGCTGGGTGGGGACAATTACCTGCTCCTGACCCTCCAGGGAGCACCGAGGGGCCAGGTACAAGGGGCAAACCTGGCAGCCTCACAAATGAGACTTCAGTAGCCCAGGGTTGTCCTCCTGTGAACGTGTCCTTTGGCTTCCCAACATGCCCAGAGTACAGGAGTGGGGCTGACAACAGGAAGCCCATGGGGAGACCAGACCTTCTAAACAATCAGCGTGAAAAGAACTCTGCAGAGATCATTTAGACTTCAAATTTCCCCCTTCCCCGCCAGCATTAAGCACAGGAGAAACAAACCCCACGTCCCAGGAGACTGTGGCGCTGGGTTATATTGGGAGAGAAACCGGCACAAAGAAGGCTAAGAAAAGAGTAGCAGGGTATCCTGCTGTAATTTGCCGGAGCCTTCATGCCCGCCAGGCAGTCTACGATCCTGCCTCTTCTTTGTCAAAGGATAATTACAAGCATTCAAATCTGAAAGCATAAATGTTCCATAACTCCGGTTATTTGATCTTTTCTCCCTCTCCTATATGTAGCATTTTATAGCTGAGTTTAATAATGGTGGAAATCTGCTAACAGTATTATGCTTTTCAAATCGTGAACCGTCTTCTAAGTACCTTCTGTGTCAGCCAGGAACCCAGCTCAAGAATTAGTTTATATTATATTCATAATCAGGGGTGAAACCCCGGAGAGAGGCATTTTAGTTCAGCATGCATATCTATGACATATAAGATTATGACAATAAAAAAGTAGGGCAGATAAATTTGGTATAATTTTCACACTCCTAAGTAAAATCAATGCAAGATAGTCATTTGACAAGGACACATTATCCGTGCTGATCCGTGGCTTAGAGCACTTGAATATTCCAGTGAGTTCAATAAATACAAAAAGAGGGGTTGACACACCTTATCTTGGGTTTCAGAAGTTGTACGGATTTTCCATTTAAAAATTATTCCTGCATTTTAATTGCATTCAAGTGGCAATATTCCTACACAGTGCGGGCAATTCTGAAATGCCTTCCCTCATCACATTTAAAAATGACCTGTGTAAAGCTGAGATACTTTAACATTTTATGTCACGTTATCTGATTTTAGCATTGATTAAAACCTTATCGAGATAAATAATTCCATGGAGGCGCCATATCACTCACAAGGCATCATCCATCTATGGTAAAATGATTTTGGCTCTTGGAGGACAGATTGAAAAGCAGTCACTTTTCAGTGCAGAGACGATTGAAACCTGAATTTTAGGGAGGAAACAAAATAAACCCAGCTCAGTGCCCTAGGAAGGGTGGATAGCCACAGGCAGGCCTGAGGGAGCGAAGCTGCAGGGAAGGTTCTAGGTGGTCTGCAGGGATTATCCAAATTCACCCCCCTTTTCAGCCCTGCCCCTCTCCCCATAGCTGGGGGCCATCCTTAGCATACCTCCTAACATAAAACTGGAAGCTTACATTATGGACAGACGTCACCTCTGACTTTTAATTCTTTAATTACGTGGCAGTAAAAAGGAACAGGAAGCAAGGGATAGGAATCCGGTTTTATTTTTTCAGTGTTTCTCAATACTGCTTATGAAAATATTTGTCCCTTATTGAATTATATAGTCATTTTCAAAGTACATTATTTTCACGTACAGCCTGACTTGTCTTTCAGCTCTGCTTTATTTTGTTTTGTTCTGCAATATCTGTTTTGTACCCTTTTCTTCTAATGATAATGTGCACTTTTTAATATTATTGCTTTAAATGTATTTTGTACCCGATAAGACATAGCTCCTGTTTTTCACTCATCCCTTCCAGGTTACTTAGCTACACACACATGCACACACACACACACACACACACAGCTTATTGAGATACTCAAAATACCTGAGCCTATATGTAATTGAGGTTGCATTGATGGACGAAGTTTCTCAGCATGTATATTTGGGAATGATTAGTGCCGTGGTCCCTCTGCTCTTGTCAACTGGGCTGGTCATTGCTGCAGCTGTAAAGTCTGCTCTGGGGTTTTTCTGCACCTCCCTTGGTTAATAATTTCCAACGTACTTTATAATTCTATCGCCTCGCTAACTGGTATTTTACGTTTTCGGAATTAAAATTGGCAGCACACAACATTTTTATAGTTAAAGAAGGCCACATTTCTGATGTCACTAATTTGTTCAGAGAGGCTGCCTGTTGGTTCTGCTGTTTCTTTCCAACTAGCTAGACAATCCTCGAACTAACGGTAGCTCAGTCTTTCCTTCCAGCCGTGGCGGACTTCCTCATTTTTCCTCATCACGTTGGCTGGAATTACCCGCTTCTGCTGCGTAGTGAAGAGATTTGGTTGAGTTGTCCTGTTTCTAAGTTGAAGGGAATGATTTTGTTTCATCTGTATCTGCCTGTCTGTCTGTCCTCTTTCTAGCTAATGTCTATCTATCTAATATAAAATCCGTGCAAGGCTAGGTTAGTCTTCTTCATTCTCAGTTTGTTGGTCTAGTTTTTAATAAGGTAGTGAATAGGTAATCAAATGGTTATTTCTTCTGCATGCGTAGAAATAGCTATATTCCTTTTAATTAATGTGGTGAATTACATGTTTGAGATGAAACCATCTTGAAATTCCTGGGATAACCTCAATTTATTCTAGTGCATTACAGTTTGTTTGCTGTTGTTGCATTTATGATTATCATAAATTTACCAAATGATGAACGTATTTTATTTATAATTTTTATATTTATGTTTATACTTGGAATTGGCAGCTATAGTTATTTTCTACTTTCTCTCTTGCCTAAGATAGAAATTATTAATTTTTTAATTAGTAAAATTTTCCTATTTAACCAGATTCTGGGGATTTTAGGCACATGGAAAGGTGTTCAATACACCTCTATTTTATTAATTGGTGGTTCAGATCTGATAGGTAGTTTTGTGCCAAAATTAATATATACATTTCTAAAATCTACTCTTTAACCTAGGTTTTCAAATTATTCTGCATTTAATTGTTGGCAATGCTGCCCTGTTGTTGATATTCTGTGTCTGTTTCTGCATTCATGAGTTTGTTTGTCTTTCTTTTCTTCCTTATTTCTCTTTCTTTCTTCCTCTCTTCCTTCCTTCCTCTCTCTTTCTCTTTCTTTCTTTGTTTCCTTCTTTCCCCTTTATTTCATGATCAACCTTGCTAACACCAAAAACAACCTATGAATACAAACAACAACATAGATAAATCTCAAAGTCTATACTGAATAATAGAAGCCAGACACAAAAAATGTGCATCTTTGTGATTCCATTTATATAGAATTCTAGAAAATGCCAACAAGTCTAAACTGACCAAAAACAGATTGGTGTTTTTCCGGGACCAGTTTAGCAGAAGTGAAAATTGGAAAGGGGCAAGAAATATGTTTTAGGGTGGTGGAAATATTCATCTTTCCCCTAACAGTAGGTAAATGCATGTATGTTTGCTGAAACTTGTTGAGTAGAATGCTCTCAGTGAATGTGGTTTGTCCTATGTAAATTATAATGCAGTAAAATGGATTTTAAATAACTCTATTAGTTTCTAATCCCTCTGCTGGCATTTACAAGTCCAGGATTAAATGATTCCTATTACTTTGTTGATGATGCACTCATTCTTTATGATGATTTTCTATTTTTCTTTTTGACTCTTCTATTTTATCATAGGTTATCTAGTATTGCTTTTTTGGTTACCCTTTTTCATTTTAACAATTCATACAGCTGTCAATTTAAATGGTTTAATGCTTTCCTAATTTAAAAAGTTTAATTTCATGATTTAACCAAATTATTTCCCACTTCTTAGTTATTTCTTTGCATTATAAGGCTCTTGCTACCTGGAGTTTGGCAACTCTATTTTATTGTTTGCATTCTCTATTTCTTTATCTGTTTCTGTTGCCTTGTAGAAGAATTTTGCAATGTGGTTTTTGAATCCTAGTGAATGTTTTAATTATGTTAATGCTACTGTTTTTTAAATGCTACGTTTTCTCCCACTTAAGTATATATTTCAGTCTATTTTGAATATGTATTTTTTTTTTGTCCAGAAAGTATCTAGCCATGAAATAAGAAAAATAGAGACATTTATTGAAGAAGACACAAGAAACACTGTACACGGGACAATGATGCCTCAGTCCTCTCCAATGTAGGCACCTGGGGACCTCACACAGTTCTCCCAGTTGCCATCAGCTGCTCCGTTGTATTTTCCTGAGTCTCACTGATGGGTCTTAGGGTAGGTATTTAAGAGGCTATCTGTGAAAGAGAAAGAAGATCAGAATTACTTTTCCCAGAATTCCCTTCCCCCATGGTTCGAGCTCTCATTTGGCCACCAGGGACATTTTCAGAGGCTTAGGAGGCAGGAGCAGTGCCGGTTATGTTGTGAAGGTTGTAAGTGGAGAAGCCAGGAGGACAGGGGTGGAGGGGCTAGTGGGCCATGGCTGCTCCCCATTTCTCTGGCATTTCCTTATGGTTCTTCTTGACTTCAACCTTGAGGCTGATGGCTCCAGATCAACCCCAGACTCTCTGACCTCAGGAAGGGAAGCTCTGCTCCAGGTGCCGGGAGCACCGCTGCCCACCAAGCTCCCTGGTTCTTCCTTGTCAGGGTTGGTGGCTGTCTTTTCTCTCAGCCTTTGTCACTCACAGCTTCCTCAAATCCTTCCACAACTGTATAAAGTCTAATTCTTATATAAATTTTTATCCCATAATAATTGCATCTCACCTTGGCTGGTGGCACAGTGGATAAGGCATTGGCCTGCGAACCCAAAGGTTGCTGGTTCGATTACCAGCCAGGGCACATAGCCAGGTCTCCAGCCAGGGCACGAAACCAGGTTGCAAGCCAGGTCTCCAGCCCGGTCTGTAGCTGGAGGCAGGTGAAAGGCAACCATGCACGGTTGTCTCTCTCCCTCTCTGCCTCTCTCCCACCCCCTGCCCCAAAAGTAATAAAGAAAATCTTTAAAAAATAATAATAATTGCATCTTCTCCTACCTATGCTGTATGTTTACTATATTTCTGGTTAAATATATGTTACAAATATTTAGCTTATATAATACAGAGATTTATATGTCATATGGGTGAAGTCAGCCTTTTAATTGAAGCAATTTTATAGCCAGTGAATCTTATTACTTAACTTTACAGGTTAAGAGATTTTAGCAAAGATATCTATTTCTTATAATAGGCAATGAAGCATAATCTTAAAGAAAACGTATTTCTTCTTGCCATAAATTGGGAAGTAGGTTCTTTTACTATTAAAAAAATATTAAGAAAAACTATTTGCAATCTAGGAAAAAATTTGTTCAGAGTAATGCATTCGATACCATACATTCTGAATATATCGATGCATTATAGGACTGGAAGACCTGCTTCCTAGTTGCTGTTCAATTGGAATGAGTTGGCCTCATAAAAGATTCTCCTTTATCAGAGGATGGAATGGTCAAAATAGCCAATGTTACCCTGTGGGAGAAAACAACTTAAAACTCTCAGTGGCTTTGAACAAAACATTGATTCTCATTGATTCTCACTCACACTAGCTTCCAACGAACAGCTCAGATGCAGCTCTGCTGTCCATCTTTTGACATAAAAAGCAACTTTAGCTCATCATGGAGGGTAGGTAGCACTCGAAGGAATGTGCTACTTCCACCTTCTCCCATTGGTGAGAGCCGGTCAGCGGGCTGGGACTGACATCAATGGGATGCGGATGTGTATTTTCCCCAGTGAGGGGTAAAGGCAATTTTGATGTCATTATACACCAGAGTCTATCTTTTTAGGTACTTTTTTTTGCCTCTTCCTCCCCCCAAACCCATAGAGCATGCCCTCAGCAAGGGCATCAAGTCAAAGTCATAGAAACGTTCCCCTCACATGCCCATCTCTCCATATGGTCTGAAGCTGCACCTTCTGGGTAAGGAGACCCGTGAATTAAGACAGAGTCAAACGCCTTGTTCACTCTCCGTATTCAGTGGAGCTGTAGGAACATGTCTGCGATGCAAGAGCTCATTTGGAACAGGGCTCGGTTGGGAGCATTCAACCATCACTGGTCTGTAGGAATCCCTTCACCTGCTGGTGGATACTGTGAGAAGCTCCAACTCTTCAGCTGTGAGGTGTTGTTTAGGCCCTGATCGTACACCTTGCAAATAGACACTCTTTCACTCTATTCTATCTCCCCCATGGTCCTTGGCTCTAATTTTGAGGACAGCTTCCTTTGGAACCATCTAGTCCCTGACTAGATAGCCTTTTCAGTCCATTCTTTGTCCCTTGAAGTTTGGTGAACAGATACTTATTTTACATTCTGGATAATCAAATTCTCTTTTGGCTCATACTAATGACGACTGAAAACACAACTTTCAAAAACTCAGTAGTCTCAATAGTTTCTGCAAGGAAAAGCAAATATTTTTGGACACTAATATAATCTACATAATGATGGAGCTTCTATTTTTCACATAGAGCCCCTGATGAACTCAGCGTAGTAGTTGTTTCTACCTGCCCTTCATATGTTATTGTTACATGTGACGAGCGGTTGCCACTTGAACTAGCATTTCAAAAGCACATAGAAATCAAACCTTGTGGCTCTTGTTTCCTCTAGATACCAGTCGTGACCAAATGGCCATTTTGTGTCCATGTTCACAGGGACAAAGGGTGGAATCTTACAGCGACTGAATCTATTCACCAGCTTTGGACTCATCACCTGCTAGAATATAAATCTGTCTTTCAGTAGTTTGCAGGGACCATTCTTTATTCTGCCTACACATCAGCGCACAATAAATATAGGCCGTCATACAAGCTGTCACTGACCAGCCAGCATGACTTCTTACTGTGAGCTAATGACATTGCCCGGAAAACCTGTTATTAAGACTATTTTCATATAGCATAATGTTCTCCTTTGACCTCCTTTCACTGTGTTCTATTTAACTTTACATTTTCTTTTAAAAGTTAGCATCACAAACTAAGGGCAGATTTCTAGGCGTCCTAGTTTTCCCATAGAATTAAACAAGGACACCATTCTCCTTGTTTTAAATAACCATTCTTCCATATTTTGCAGATTATATATTTACCTTTTTTGTAGCTGCATTTATGGAATAATTTTTAAAGAAATCCTTGAAATATCCTGTTATGCAATTAGTCATTTACCATAGTTGCTATGTAGTCTTGCTACTACTGGTCATGCCCTTTGTATTTTTTTATTCCCATGATTGATACAATTTTGAAAAAGACATAGCCAAAGATAAGGCCAGTGTCACTCCATTAGAAACCATCCTGACGCATTGGCATCTGTCCATTAATCATCTCTTTGGGTTGAGTTTTTCAATCAGCAACTAATCCATCACTTTGGTATTGCACTTTTCTAAATCTTGTCCACAGATGCCTCTCCTGACATGATTTGTTCTCTGTGGGTCTCTGTTCGCCTCCTTCTCTGAGGGGCCATCTTTCAGTGTTAACAATGTGATCCGTAGGAAGGAGGGTGACATTATGCTGTCACAGCAGTAAGCAGACTGGTTGCCCAACTTTTGAAAGTGTAGTAATTATTCATCACACCTCAAATTTGCAATACTTCTGCATTTTACCAAGTTTCCTCAAACAGTTTCAAGATTATGTCTGAATCTCTTATGATTTCACCTTGACATTCTTATAGTCATGTTGGTTAAACTAGAAAAGCAGACACTTTAAGGTTTACATGTTGCAATGTCTCCATTAAATTTGGGAAGGGGCCTTGGCTAGTGTGGCCCAGTCTACTGGAGCATCGAGCCCATGACTGAAAGGCTGCCATTTTGGTTCCCTGTCAGGGCAAATGCCTGGGTCGCAGGTCCTGTTCCCCAGTCCAGGCAACTGATTGGTGTTTCTCTCTCTCTCTCTTCCTTTCTTCCTTCCATTCTCTCTAAAAGCAGTGAAATAGTGTCCTCAGGTGTGAATTAAAAACAAAAATTAAGAAAGGAAGACAAATGTTGTCATGAGAACAATGAATTCAGATATGTAAAGGTATAAGGACTAAACCAAAACTTTCTAGTTCTTTTCTTGGTAGGTCTCAAGATTTTTTGATCTAGAGTTTGTCCTATAGAATTGTGATATTTTTCTAATATAGAGCCATAGACCAATGAAAGCACTACATAAACTACCTTAAAGTACTATCTACATGGGGACTATAAAACTTCTTGTTATTGTTATTACTTTGTAATATAAAGTTGATGTAAGAAACAAGGGTAAAAAGGGGAAAGGAGAGCTTCATATTGAGAATTGAGAGGAGAAATATCACTTATTGACTTAGTCCAGATATGTAATTAAGAGCTGGGAAATAATCTATTCATTCATCTGTAGTAATTAAAATATGTGAATGAAAAGAAGCCAAGGTGAGACAACAGTGTTGTAAGCTGAGTGGGAAAGGGAGAATTTCTTGCTGTATATTAACACAACATGGGCAATATGTCATCAACTGGTGACTTGGGAAAACTTCTTTTTGTCTTCATAGGTCACATTTTAAATATTTTTGTAGTTTTTCAAATTTAAAAAGTTTAATTTGATTTCACATTGAAATATTTTAAAGTGGAATTTAGAATGTGCTTTTTTAATCACTCTTTTTAAAAAAATTCTTATTGAATTGACTTTACAATTGAATTCACTTAACAAATAATAATTATAAATTAATGAACTGACTGAGGGCATATGCTTATTAATTTTATTTATGTTATTACTTGTTACAGGTATTCCTATAATTAAAAAATTAAAATATGAAATCACATAAACTTTATACATGAAATTTTATATTGACATTAATTTGGGGCCATATATATATATATATATATATATATATATATATCCCTCTATATCTATCTATCTATATATCTCTATCTATCTCTATCTATCCATCTATCTATCTATCTATCTATAGATACAGCTATCGCCAGAGAAAGGCTCACCTGTGAAATTTATTATTTCTTACCTGTTTATGTATTTTCACAGTTCTCTTATAGTTAATGTGCTTTAAAGAATGGAGAAAATCATTCACTATGCTACTAGTATTTCAACACAGTTGAGACATTGGAAGATACAAAATAATTAAACACCAAGTAGTATTTTTCATTTACTGTTTATTTTAAATGAATGAGGAGTTTAAAATTGATTATACTTAAAGAACTAAGACTTTCTTATGTGGAAAATGCACTTTAATTTTAAAGGCATTTAAACTACTTAATAGACACGATCTTTGTGCATTCATGACAAGGTAATCACTTTTCTAAAATATTACGAAATGAAAGTTGAGCTTTAACTCTGACATCTATATAATTCCACTTAAATCAGCATTATTGTACTGTGTATGAGGATACTTAGCCACCTCATCAGGATTATCTAATTTAGCCAAATTATAGGCTGTGTGAAAGCATCGCCAATGTAGGTGACACAACTGTTTACTCAGTATTTCTATTTGTGTCTGTCAGTTTTAACCATGAGGTCCAGAGTAGCCAGTGAAAGGAATAAGCCAATACCACGTGTGGGTACTTTTCCGGGTGAGTACAGAGAGAATGAAAGACAATGACAGCTGCATGTCCCTGAGTTTTGACCAACTATTACACAAATGTGCTTCCTTCTTTCTGTTCTGGATACCATGGGGGGAAATTATGAACCTCTCTCATCACAAGATAAAGATACAGGGACAGTTATTTTAATTTTCTTGTTCCCCCTCCCAGCCTCCCTGAGATGAACAGGGTTGGTGAGGAGGAGAAATGGTGGGGATGGGAGATGAATGCACTAAAAACTCTTCTTCAGAACCACAGACATTGTCTACCATACTGAGTGACTCCGTGTCAGTTGGCATTGGTCTTTGATGCCAAAATAAGAAGGCCACTTGGCTACCTCACTTTCCAATCAGGTATAATTTAAAATAAGTTGATATTCTGTTTCTATTTTTATGATTCTTATACCTTTTCAATTAATTCCAACCTATTAGTATAGAAAGTATTACAATTAATGGGCACTTCTCACTCTCATCAGTTGGAAAAAACATGTGTTTCCCCCTTTTGTGCATCCATCCTTTTACAATTCCTGTCTGAGAAGTGACTCCACACCGATATTGAGTCCTATTAGGAACTCATTTGCCAGAGTATTTGGGTGGAAACACTCGTTGAAGACAGAGTTGTGGCTTTTCTGTGGAGCAGGGCTACTTGAGAGAAAAGAGAGGCAAAAGCCCACCAAACACAGATCGAAGCCCGTGCACCTGCTGGTACCTTACAGGGGCTGTTGCTGTTTCATTGCTTACGTGGGCAGATGGAGTTCCATGTCTCTGGGCAAGCTTGAGTTGGACTTCTAGGTTTTGCCTGATAGAGGACGCCATCAGGAGACGAAGGCCAGAACATGAGCCTGGCTGTGAGGAAGACAGTTCCTGCTTTCAAAGAAGGGTGACCTACTCCCAACTGAAATAGTAATCAAGGAACCATTAAGAAGCTCACATTGGGACAGTGCCCTGTGTATCTCTGGAGATTTCCGGATGGGATCTGGCCATAGACATGTCTGTACATGTGACATTCCTGCAGGGCAGTTGAATTAAAAGCATCACTCTTGTTTTCTGATTCTGAAATTATACCTATTCATGTTGAAAGAAAATTCAGGCTTCTGGCCAAGATGGAGGCATAGGTAGAGATGCTGCACCTCCTTCCACAACCAAGAAGGAATATAGTTCCTTCAAAACCAGAGACAACAAGTTCCAGAAAATAGAGCTGCATGGAAGTCCTACAAACAAAGATATGGAGGAAATACTCACCCAGACAGGTTGGGGGGGTGGGGCTGAGGTGGAGAGGATGCAGGTCAGGACTGCAGTGGTAGTGATGGCTATCACACATGGAAAGTGTAGGGAGGTGCACCTGGGGAGCACACCCAGGACCAGACCAGACTGCACAGCTCACAGTTCCAGCAATGGGGGTCTGAGAAATAAGGCCTCATGGCTTCTGACTATGAAGAGTAGTGGGGTTGGGGAGGAGGAAGAAACAGCTGGTCTCTCAGCAGAGTCTGCTTGATTAGAGGCCCCCATGGTTCTAGGACACCCGCAGACCCACCCACTCTGGGAACCACGGCCAGGGCAACAGCTCGTGAAGCATCTGTCCCACAGGGGAAGTGGTTGAGGTGCCTGGAAAAGGGGTGAGTGCTGGGCCAGCAGCATTGTTCCCTCTCAGACCCTCCCCCACACTGGCAAATACCTAAGGACCCACCCCTTACAACAGAACAGCACTACCTAAGACACATGCAAACATAGGAGCCTGTCAAGTTGAAGAGACAGCGAAGTATGGCTCAAAAAAAGGAACAAATCAAGGTCCTGGTGGGAGACATAAGTGACAAGGACATAGCCACCCTAAGAGATGAGGAGCTAGACAACCTAACAGACACAAAGTTCAAAACACTGGTGATAAAGATGCTCACAGACTTGACAGACATACTTGAGTACGGCAACCACAGAAGAGAAGAAGTGAAGGCTATGCTAAGTGAAATGGAGGAAAATCCACATGAAACAAATGGTGAAGGGAAGGAAACTGGGGTTTAAATCAATGATTTGGAACATAAGGAAGAAATAAACAATTAACCAGTACAGAATGAGGAAACAAGAATTTTACAAAATGAGGCAAGACCTAGGAACCTCTGGGACAACTTTAAACGTGCCAACATCAAATCATAGGGGTGCCAGAAGGAGAACAGAATGAGCAAGAAATGGAAAACGTGTCTGAAAAAATAATGAAGGAAAACTTTCCAAATTTGGCAAAGGAAATAGACATACAAGTCCAGGAAATACAGAGTCCCAAACAAGGTGGACCCAAGAGGACCACACCAAGACACCCATGATTAAAATACCAAAGGTCAATGATAGAGAATCTTAAAGGCAGCCAGAGAAGAGTTACCTACAAAGGGGTTCTTGTAAGACTATCAGCTGACTTCTCAAAAGCAACTTTGCAGGCAAGAGCTATTCAAAATGATGAGAAGCAAAGACTTACAATCAAAATGACGCTATACAGCAAAGCTATCATTCAGAATGGAAGGACAGATAAAGTGCTTCCCAGACAAGGTAAAGCGAAAGGAGTTCAGCACCACCAAGCCATTATTCTATAAAATGTTAAAGGGACTTACTTAAGAAAAAGTGGATACAAATTATGAACATTAAGATGGCAAATAACTCACAACCACGGACAACAAAACCTAAAAAACAAAACAAAAACAAACTAAGCAAAGAATCAGAATAGGAGCAGAATCGTAAGTACGGGGATCATTTGTAGGGTTATCAACTGGGAGGGAGGAGAAATGGGGAAATGATGCAGGGGTTAAGAAGCATAATTGGTAGGATCAAAATAGACAGGGGAAAGTTAAGAATAATGTAGAGAAGGGCGATATCAAAGAACATATATGCATGACCTATGGACATGAGCTAAGGGAAGTGGGATTGCCAGAGGGAAGGCAGGTTCTGGGCAGAAGGGAGCACAGCGGAAAAAATTGGGGCAGTTGTGACAGCATCATCAATAACATGCTTTGAAAAGCAAGGAAAAATTCAGGAGTTCAAGTCCAGGGGTATCAAAGCAAATGGAATTTGAGGGGAGTATCCCAAGGAGGAAAAACCCCAAAGAAGGGGCCTCCCAAAGTGGATAATAATTATCCACACATCCCTGGTGGACCCCAGCTGCGTTAGAGGAGACCTTCCCCAGGACAGCAGCTGCGGCGCTGGGGGTCCCGGCCGTAGTGCAGAGGTGAGAGGCCGGGCAGCTGTGCGGTGCCGGAGAACCTTGCGGGGCGTGTACGCCCCCAACTCAGCCGGGACTCTGAGGGGACAGGAGGCAGAGGCTGTGGCTAAGTGTCCAACTGCATGACTGGAGCTTGGTGAAACCGTTGATAGAGACAGAAAACCCAGGGCAAGAGGCAAACGGGCTGAATTGGGGAATATTTAAAATATTTTAGAAAGAATGCACAACTCTGAGGTTCGTGAGTGGAGAGTGAAAATTTACCCCAGGACATCATGGTATAAATTCAGGAGAGCCATTTCCCCCATGACAGGGAGGTGTAAGTCACTGGTGGCTCCATTACAACCAAAATGCATCGAAGATGTGAGAACTCAGGGGGCACCGCGTGGACCACAGCACGAGTGGAAGGAAGGGTCTAAGTAACAGCAACATTGAATGGTGGGCACAGGATGAGGAGGAACCGGCTAAGGAACCTGAGAAGGAGCAGTTGTCACAGGGAAAAGAAGAGGATGCGTCACAGAGCTGAGGACACTGAGAGGGGACATGTCTGTCTAAGGCGCCAGGCACCTGTCGGCCGGTGAGTGTCTTTGGAAGGAACAGCCGGTGAGTGACAGGCTCACTGAGGCCCATACCAGCCTGGGGTCACTGGGGAGTCTTGAGCACAGGACACACAGGCCAAGGAGACTTGCTCAGGACGGGAGAGGGGCGGACCCCCACAAAAAGCAGCCTCCTTTGTCAGATTCAACACAACGCCCAAAGCGCAATAATGGGAGGGGAACGCTCAGTCCTCGGTCCCTGGACCAGGCCCTCCTCAACCCCGATGGTCTCTGTGGGAGTGAGAAGTTCCACACTAGAGGCCTGTGCACAGTCATACATTCAGTGTCCAGGAAAGTGTCCCCTGCAGTGTGTGTGGGCTGGCAGCATGTTCCATGACGGTGCGGGAATGGATATGTTTCTCACTTCCATCTTTCCCTGCTGCAGGAAGCGTGAGAGCGCACAAAAGAAATGGCTTTGTGATAAACAAAAGAAAATTAGCACTCAGTGTCTATGGGTACCAGAGAGTGTTGTTTAATCATATCCATTAAATATGTAACTGGCCCTTGAATGGTTTAAGAATTAATATAAATTCATACAATGAATTAGTCAAGCCAATGCTAACACTGATATGCAGTTGATGTGATAAATATGAAATTCATATTTATGAATTTATGGCCGGGTATTCAAAATGCAACCCTAGAGGACACCTTGTTTTCAAGACTAGGGATTCGTTGGCAATACCACCTGAAAACATCACAGTTGATACCTTTGAAAGACCCTGGATCAAAAGCAAAATAGGCCAGTTCATCTCTGAGTTTCCGGCTGAACTCCAGTACCTACGTTCCGTGGAGAAAGCTGACTTTGTGATCAAAATCTCTGTTCTCGAATGGTAACAGGGCCTGATTCCCCTCAATGAGATCAATCAGGCAGAGGGAAGACTGATACAATAAAGTGATCAAGCGAACAAGTCAATGAAAGTTTGTGAAGAGGAAGAATGTTTTACATAAGATTTTAACCTTGTTCTGCTAGTAAACACACAGTTAATAACCGTAAACACTGCAGGTGTGGAATAGGAATAGTCCTCCTATCAGTGGTAATGAGGGGAAGCTCTGCGGATCGTAGGAGGAAGGTGACTGCCAAGTTTAACTCATATTCAGCCAAGTTATCCAAGGGTGTCCTTGAGTAGACACGAGGCCTACTTTCCAGCAGCACCCTTCAAATCCCTCACACGTCTGACCACAAACTGACATTACATGCGCTTTCATTTGATGGAAGCCTAGGACTGATGGGTCTTTACACTTCTGCAGAGTCACTCCCTGCTTTTTGCTCCCACCCACCTTCAAAGGGGTCAGGGTTACCAGATTCGCTAAACAAAAATCTGCGGGCCTGGGTAAATCTGAATTTCAGCTGAACTACATTCTTTGGGAAAAGTATGTCCATCCCGCATGCTAATTGGGATATGCTAGAAAAGTTATCCCTTATTTATCAATAATTCAAAGTTCATTGGGCCCCCTGTATTTGATCCCGAACAGCCCATTGTGAACTGCCCTCCCCAGACTGAGCTCCTCTCCAGCCGCGCCCTGGGGGTGGGGGTGGGGGTGGGAGAGGGGAGGTGCGGGGGTGCGGGGAGGGGGGGGCTGCAGGAGCTGGCAGCTGGCTCTTCAGCTCCTGCACTGAATAAAACCAGGCACCTCCCGCGGTTCGTGGCAGTCATCTTCGCACTAAAATGTAAGCACCTTTGACAGCAGAAACCAGTTTTGTTTTGCTGAACATGTATGTCTGGCATGTTGCCCAGGACCTCTCACTGGATAAGTAATGATGGAAAAGGTGAGTGGAAGATTAATTGAATGAGCTGTCAGGTTTCAACCGCTCAACCCTGGGGACCTTTGTGATGTAAAGTCAGCTCCTCCCTGAGAGCTCCTTTGTGTGCCTGCCTCCACCTCCCTGCGGGTTTTCATCCCTGGCTCTCTCCCTTTCACCTTCGTCATCTTCTCTTGTGAGCTGCAGCTTGGAGCCCCCTCAGGCCCCACCTCTGGCCCTGTCACTTCGCCCTGTGAGGTAACAGCCGAGGGCTCCGAAGGTCCCAAAGGAAATGCTGAGCAACCTGGGTCCAGGGCACGTCTTCACCTTATCCTTCAATTCCAGGGTCTTCCCCCACTCATGTCCGACACTTCACCGGGGTATGTTAGAAACACCTGGAACTAATCATTGAGAACTATTAATGGATGACTTAGTGTGACAGTGAATGAATGCTTGGCGGGAATTGGCAGATAAATCTCCTTTGTCACGATCTGCCATTGCAACGAAGAAAGGAGCCTCGGCATTCGGGTTGCACCTGCATTTGCCGTCAAGAAGTGTAACTTGATGGTCGAGATATATTTGGATATGGTGTTTAAAAAAGCACAGGGTAGGCCTGGTGTCTCTCTCCCTTTCTGCCTCTCTCCCTTCCCCTCACTCTGGAAAAAAAGAAAAAAAACATAGGGTAAACATGGCCTATTACTTGGTTACTTAAGAAGGTATCTACTGTCTCCTTCCTCGATCCATCTATTGCTAAGGTGACTAAAATGCAGGGTGACTTTCAGAGGAAAAAACAGCCCCCAAGGAGCTGCCCACCAGCTGTCACCCGGCTCAACTCCTCACCCGAAGGACTTCCCCATCTCTTATCTTCAAGTCTTCTCCAGGAACTGCAAAAACAGAGCGCTCATAGCGACTGGCTTCCTCCTATGCCTTCTCATTATTCGCTGAAGGTTTTCTGCGTTTCATTTTTCTATGTTCTACCCCCACCCTGACCCCGTCTCCAGTGTGGGACTGCACCCTGGAGTTGGGGTGACCAGTCCACAGCAAACCACGGTCCAACAGCCAGCGCTTTGGAGTCAGAACGTCCATGTTCTGAGTCTTCGTGAGGTCACCCCTTCCTCTGCGACCCCACACACTGTGAAGCCTGAGTGTTCTTGACTTTGAATAAATAATAACAGCAATTATGAAGATAGAGCACCATAATGCCTGTGAGCTGTTGTCCTGGGAAGTGGCACAAAAAATAAGTAAAAGGAGGGAACGTGTGGTTAAGGGAGCTCAGCCCAGGCTGGCGTGCATGACGGCAGGAGGACTGGGTGCTCTGTGAGCCTCTGTGGGCTGGTATTTACTCCAGGGAGTTTTCAGTCTGACTTCGCAGGAGAAGGGACCTCCCGTCAGGGCTTGGGGGGGAAGCAGCAGGGATCAGAGGCCTGGGGTAAGTTCCAACCTGGAGACAAGACACAAGATAAGTAAAGACTTAGTCAGAGAATGAAGTTCAGCGTCAAATAGTTCTTAAAACCAGAGGTTGTTCCCTGGCTGGTGGCTCAGTGGATAAAGCACCGGCCTGCGAACCCAACGGTTGCTGGTTCGATTCCCAGCCAGGGCACATAACCAGGTTGCAAGCCAGGTCTCTAGCCAGGTCTCCAGCCAGGTCCGTGGCTGGAGGCAGGTGAAACGCAACCATACATTGAGTCTCTCTCCTTCTCTGTCTTTCTCCCTTCTTCTCTCTCTGAAAATAATAAGTAAATCTTAAAAAAAAAAAATAAGAACACCAAAACCAAAAAGACTCGGAGGTTGTGAACAAAACAAGGGTGGTGAGGGCTGACTTTTACTGGCTGTGGGCCACACAGGGGGAGGGCAGGCGGGGGTGAGACCAAACTCAGAGACACAGCACATTGACTGCTCTGTCCTGCTGCAAATAACGAGCAAGGCGATACTTTTATCAGACTTCCAGGAAAGCTCAGCAGCCTTTAGGTAGTTTAGCCTTTAAAACCTAAGGCAATTCTCAACGTGGCTCGTTGCTTTTCAAATTACGTTCTTTAGAGTCCCAGAATTCAACATGGGCAGTCAAGAAGGAACGTGGGAGGAAGACAGCCCCTTGGGGTTTCAGGAATTGACACCGCGCTTTGGGACGAGCCCTCGCAGCTGCCGGGCAGGGCCTCCACCGTGGCTCGGCCTGTCTCAGTGATGGTGTTTCCGGCTGGTTTATTGGCATAAACACGATCTGGTTTCTCTACCAACAAATGTGGTGCCTCTAGGAGAGAAACTCTGCAATTTCTCTCTTCCAGATTTCTGGGGGCTGAGTCACACATCACAGCTCAACAGCCATTGTGAGTCTACTCTTGTCACAGAACCTCTGAGAAGCAAACCACACAATGATTGTTCAAGAACTTACCACCCCACAATGAGCTTCAAGACGTGAACTATTATGCTACGTTGTGTTTTGGCAGTTTTGTTCTAGGCTTATTCTAAAATTTCCAGTGTGTCATAAAAAGAGATCTGCACGCAAGCAATGCCCTGAGCTATGACATTATGACAGCGGCGGTGTCACCAAGCAACCAAAAATGTTCAGCTCCTTTGTAATCTTATGGGACTGCTGTCACATACATGGCCCGTCATTGACTGGAACGTTGTTATGCAGAGTGTAACTGTAATTTGAAGACCAGTGGCTGTGACGGGGAGTGTTCTTAAAACAAAATAAGATAACCTTATCTCTGACACTGGTTTCCAAACATTACCAGGAGCCCAGGGTTGCCTCTTTGCAGGGCAAAGTTCTAAGATAAAGTGGGTCACAGCAGCGTACAAGGAAAACACAATGGCTTCTGAAGCCCCCCGTTCGTGGTCTTCATTACCACCCCGTGCCCCCCCCAGCACTTGGCTCTGTTGTCTGGGGCTCTGTTGTCTGGCGATCGAAAGAATAAACTCATTTCTTACCTTCTCTGGACCGATGCTGAACTGCTATTAAACACAAGCCCTGGTCGAAGAATTTCTCCAAGTAACTGAGAATCTTCATGGTTTTGTTGAGACACGTAACCCAGGTTCCGTGTTGGCTGTTAAGAGCCAAGCCAGACTTTGGATGATGCTTGTTGGACAGAAATAACCCGAAAGGAGTTTAGAAATACAAACCCCTAATTTTCGGCCAAGGCCAGCACGCTGCCTGCGGCCTCCAGCGCACACCTGCAGGGGCCTGTCCAAGGCCCGTTGACTGGGACGCACTCAAGTTCAGGCGCACACGTCTGGTGAGGGTAATTAACTTCAGGTTCTTTTCCAAGAAAACTGTCATCTTCCTTCGGACGTGGGTCCCTCTCAGGTAGCCTTTAACTCCTCCTGTTTATTAACAGGCTGAACCGAGGCCTTGTTTTAGTCAAAAAAGACCAAAATGGAACAGAAAACAGTGTCACCTCAAGATTGAGGTAATGTGGCCCATCAGCTTGCTCACTCGCATGAAGGCGGCTGACACCCTTAACCTTCGACCCCGTGGACCACGTCCTTTAGGTGAAACTTGAAACCGAGTTCCTGCTGTTGGTGCAGAGCCAGGACCTGGGGAAGGGGCCGTCCCAGGGGAGAGCTCCGGCACCTTCCCCTCTCACCAGCCTTGCTGCGCTCCCCAGCCCCAAGCCAGGGCCCTTCAGGGACGGGGCTCTTCCCAGACCTCCCTCTGAGCCCGACGTCCACACTGGGGACGGGCGTCCGTGTGTCTGTCTTGCCCCAGAGCTGAGGATGCTTGCGGGCTCAACCCTGAGGCAGCGAAGCAGCCGTCGCCTTGGGAAATGACAGCATCTCAAATAGCGGGGGTCGCAAGTGAGCCCCAGCTGGCTCCTGGTTTTGTTTAGGTGCTTTAAGAAACCAGCTCCGGTCAACCCTCTGTCGTGCCCCAAAGGGCTCTTTCTCCAACGGATCGCTTAGCAAAACTGCTCCAGAAGCTGGGCGATTGGCCTCAGAAAAGGAAAAAGGCAACTGGAAACCCTGCAAATGCCGGTTTCAGAAAAAGAGAAATCTCCGCTGGGGTCAGATGACAACTCCCAAACGTGCGCGCGCTCCTGCCCACCGTGCGCGCATTGCACTGGCCTGCAAGCAGAACAGAGCGTTCCTGACCTGCTGTTGGTGGGACGTACTAACAAGACAGGAAAGAGCTCCCTGCACCTGGCCCTGGACGTTTCCAGTTGTCCACCAGGCTGTGTCAGGGTTGTGCTGCGGACCCCGGGCAGCTTCTCCCGCCTCGTGGGCATCGATTTCCAGTCGTGACCTGTGTGATTTCCCACTGGACCAACACTTGCCCTTGTGGACAGGCTATTGCATCCTCAGTGGCTACAGTCCTGTGAGGGGACATGGTCAACTGAGGGGATACCCCGCTGAGTTCATCTGGGACCGAGGTGGAGCTGCTACACCCCAGGTCTGTGGCAGAGTCCTTGGGGAAAAGCTCCTTGTTTATAAGAGCTCCTGTCCTTTTCCCTCCAGGGAAGAATTTCCGCTTTAGCAAACTTGAATGTGGTTCATCATGGCTACAAATTCTGATTGCAATTCCCTTTTTCTGGAGAGAATCCATGTTTTTTAAAAAGATTTTATTATTTTCAGAGAGAGGGGAAAGGAGGGAGGCAGAGAGGGAGAGAAATACCCATGTAGGGTTGCCTTTCACCTGCCTCCAGCTACAGACCTGGCTGGAGACCTGGTTTGCAACCTGGTTATGTGCCCTGGCTGGGATTCGAACCAGCGACCTGTGGGTTTGCAGGCTGGCACCTTTCCACTGAGCCACCAGCCAGGGCCCTGGAAAGACTCCTTTTTGTTGGAGGAATATCTAAACTGACTTTTAGTTTGAAGTCAACAATAAAAATGCAACCATGGAATAGACTGAAAGTGAGCAGAGGAAAGGAGGGAGGAAGGGACGAGACAAACAACATGTATGAATGACCCAGGGACATGGGCAACAGTGTGGGATTGACTGAGGGAGCAGTCTGGGCTGGGCGGAGGAGGCAAAGAGGGAAAAATTGGGCCAACTGTAATAGAATAATAATTAAAAAAACAACCAGGATAATGAGCGATCTGGGAACATTTGTCTTGGGAAAAAAGGGGACCATGGGCAGAAAATTAGAGAAGCAGGTTATGATAAGGGCCACCATGTAGAACAGGCTCTGTGGGCCCCATGGAGCCCTTGATCACTGAACAGATGTTACGGAAAGTTGGCCTCAAGAAGTAATCAGACCAAATCTAATCCATTATTGAAGGGACTCTGGAAACAATGATTTGCTTGTAATTGAAATTTTACAAAAGTAATCAGGATGCAGGGGTAGAGAGGGAAGGAATTTAGAGGCAATTATTTAAAAACTGGATTGAAATATCACCCATCTGCCACCTTTCAGGGTCTTTACAACCATGATGTAACAGGAAAATTCATGTTAGATTGTGCATTCGTGTGTTTGGGTTTTGGAGTGATAAGAAATTTTTTTTCTCTCCCAGAACTGTTTTTTCTTTCTGATACAGCTGCATGAGATACAAATACATTTTATTCAGGATGAAGGTCTTCTGAAAACTTGCTCAGCCATAGCATTTTTATTGTGAATTCGAGGGCTGTTTATATACATAGATATAGAAGCAGTGTGTTTATATTTGACAAAAATCATTTTAAAAATCCAAGAATGATTTAAAGCAAAACTATTTAAGACTAGAGTTTCTGAGAAGGTGCCTTTGGGGCAGTTGTAATTTCTTTCATTAGCACACGGGTAAATCTGAGTTTTAAATATTGTTTTCAGGCAATGTTGATCATTACAAAATTTTTTGTGACAAGTATTGTAATTGTTTCAAAGTGATGAACATGTACTTGTATTATCACATACAGAGCTCATGAAAAATGCAAAACCATGGGGAAAAAAGCAAAACAAAACAATTCCTTTGCCAGAAGGAGCATTATTCTTTTTCTTAAATAAATATTTTTGTTTTTATGTTTATATGTAACAAGATAGTTCTCTAGAAATGTATCTTTATTTTAAACCCTGTTTTATTGAAATTTTCATTTTGCTTACTGCATGAAAATGTAAGGATTTTAATTTCTTTTTCCTTTTTTTAATGATGAAATTTACTTTGGATTTTTTTTTTTTTGCATGTCTTAACACCCTTGTTTATGTTTTGGAAGTAGTCATGGATAATATCTGTATTGCTGTTGTATTTTAAGTATTCTGTAGCTGAAATTGAAAGACTCTCAAACAAAGTGGAGATGC
Source organism: Noctilio leporinus (assembly GCA_004026585.1). NCBI lineage: Eukaryota > Metazoa > Chordata > Mammalia > Chiroptera > Noctilionidae > Noctilio > Noctilio leporinus. The sequence goes on from PVIW01001868.1 coordinate 222,211, forward strand.
ATCTTTTAATATCTAATCCATTGAAATATTTCTGTCTGAATGTTTTGAATTGTATTATTATTCAATAATACTGTGGACTTGGGGCGGCTGATCTGCATTTCTGCTCCCAGGGCGAGCTACCCTCACAAGTCCTAGTTCACGCTGCGCTGGGCGTGCGCATTTAGCGTTCAGTAAACAGGGCTCCTTCTTTCATTATTCCCAAAGAGTATTATCTGCATTTTACAGTCTCGCAGACTTACTGACATTTGATTTTTGGTCCAGGATATAAACACATTGATGACTATCCCAGGGGTCCTGGTAGGAAAGAGATAGCATATTGCAGTACAGATTGAATTTAAAAATACTCATCATAGCTGCAAACGGCGCCAGCTGGGCACCGGCACTCTCAGGAGGGCCGCTTTGTAAAGTATATGACTGTCCAGCCACTATGTCGCACACCTGGGACTCATGCAGGATAACACTGAATGGAAACGGTACTTGGAAAATAAAAGAAAATTCCTACTAATACCATTCCTATAACTAAAGCTTTTGCTTTCCTTTAAAAAAAAGATCTCGTAATGGAAACTTGAGACATGGAAGAGTTTTCCACTGTAGTTAATTTTGCTTAAGTTCTCCAATTGTACGATAGTCATAGGAAGTAAGTTGCCCTAATTCTAATGGTTTTGCCCCTTTTATTTTTTAAATTCTCTATTGCCTGGCTTAAAAGTTTCATAATAATAGTATATTATAGACAAAGGATACCTAATATTTAGTGTGACATATACCATCAAATAGCTTGTATCTTGCTTCATATAATTTTTTTCTGTTATAAGTATATTTACAATGGATATCAAGCATATGAAAATTAATATACTTTAATAGGTGAAATTCTTAATGAGGAAGATTTTAAACATATTTTAAAGGCCCTTGACATTAAGAAACATGATTGGTGCATCCTGGCTGGTGGCATAGCAAATAAGGCACTGGCCTGTGAACCCAAAAGTCGCTGGTTCAATTCCCAGCTAGGGAACATAACCAGGTTGCAGGCCAGGTCTCTAGGCAGTTCTGTAGCTGAAGGTATGGTGAAAGGCAACCATACATTGATGTCTCTCTTCCTCTCTGCCTCTCTCCCTCCCCCTCTCTCTAAAAATAATAAATAAAATCTTAAAAAAAAAAGAAACATGATTGGTGGGTCTTTGTTTCATTCCTGATGCTGCAGGGAAGGGGTATCCGATTTTACAATGTAATACAGGCTATGAAATAGCAAACTCTCTCTAATTGAATTAATTGAAAAGTTATAGTTTAGAAAAAATATGCACTAATGTAATGCTAATGCTTATCGTACTAAATGTTTCAAATAATATTTTCTTAATTAGACATCTGTTTTATTTATTTATTTTTTAAGTTAAGTGTGCTTAAAAGTGTTTGTTTCAAATAACACCAAGACCCAAATTTACTATAAAATTATTATGGGTGCTACACCCCAATTGACAGTTCCTGTTGTGGGACAGAAGGACATTTTGGTCTAATGAGCATTATTGACTTGCAGGAAGTATTTGTATTCCATGCTATCATTCCCCTGATAAAATTATGATATAAAAACATGAAAGAGTGTTTATCATTGGAAAGACGATTTAATGGGTGTTTCATTAGAAGATGATTCAATCTGTATTGAGGAAAAGATGAAATGGAACACGCTTTCTCAAGTGCAGTGAGAGCATGGTGGCTGGGTGGGAAGAATTGCACTGGTGTACAAACAGGACACCTTTCTTTAGTTGAAACTCACAGTGACAGAGCAAAAGCACTAGATGAGTTGGAGTGCATATTGCTGATAATTTAAATCGATTTTTATTTACAAGGAGCATAGCTCAGTGCCTGTGCGGGGAGGGGGTGGGCACCCTCAGGGATCACACCCCGTAATTACTTGTTCTCCTGTTTAGTCTCCTTTGTAAGCTTCCACACTCAAACCAGCTGAAGTTATCAGCGGACCAAATAAATACATACATAAGTAAGTAATAAATAAAACTCCAAGGCCGCCGTGCGCTGGTTTGAGCTCACATCCGTAATGCGAAGTGGGCTTATTTCCTCTCAGCTATGTGCTTTTGTATTTCAGCTTTGAAATTCCTAAGCTGTAGAGAAAAAAGACCTCCAGGTATCGAGAGGCCTGAGAAAAAGTGGATTCAGCTGCCCTTTCCTGCCGAGATCTGAGTATTCAGAGCTGACAGTGCAGGGAAGGACACCTTCTGGGACACAAGGCCCTTGTGGGGGTGACGGTCGCGGCGTGGGGTGCTGGAGGGGTGCCCGGTGCTCTGACCGCCGCGGCGGCTGGCAGAAGGAACACAGAACCACACCGCCCTGGAATGCCGGACTCTTGCCCCATGGACCACACCTGGCCCTCGGGAGGAGGCAGGTGGCCCCAGCCCCTCCTCCTGCCACCGCCTGGCCACTCACGCAGGAGGGACATGGCTACCTCCTGCCTGGCTCACTCACCTTGTTGGAAGATGGCACGGCTGCCGTGTCAGGACAGACGGACGGAGGGACAGACAGACCAAGCCACTGGCTGAGAGAAGCCAAGGGGGCTCGTGATCCATTCTTCCCTGTGCCGGCTCCTTAGAGATAATGAAAGCTCCCCGAGGCCAGGGCCCTCAGGACTCAGCAGCACCCCTACTCCCCGACACAGTGGACAACGTTCACAACGTTTGTAGGAACAAGAAACCAGCCTCCGCAGCCTGGCTCAGCTGACCTAAGAGTATTACAGGACGTGCATCTGGATTCTATCAAATGTTGTGCACGCGCTGGGGTTGGGGACCAAAGGACGGAAAGCACCGCATTTACAGAATTCCTGTATTTCGAGCTGCGCGAGGAGCATTGAGTTCGCGACAGAAAGGGCATCACACGCATGATGCTTGGTCATCACAGGAACGTGGTGGCACGCGCTGCGCTTTCGAGAAAGACCCTCCCGACGGGGAAGCATCACTGGAAGTGCGGGTCCCTGCGGCTGCTCTGCCCGCGATCCGTGGGGTACCGAGGCGGTGGCAGGGCCGCTCCACGCCGCCCCCCCTCCTGGCCGCCCCTTCCCCGCCGCTCGGGGACCGCGGGTCCGTGGAGGCCGGACGGCAGCCTCAGGACCGCCCGGCAGGCTGCGCTGGGCTGGAGTGAACCCGCCCGGGGCTCAAGTTTAAGCCTAAGGAGCAACGGAAGCAGGTTCAGAAACACGCACGACCAAACCTGGGGAAGACGCGCTCAGTAGCGTGGTCATTTGTAAGCTAATGGCACGTCCTTCACGTTTATTGAGGACGTAAGAAGGTAAACGGGTCCCTGAAGAAGGCGGCGCCTCGGTGACCCGCCAAGGTGAGATTTCCGCCCTGGATCAGGCTCCCAAATACCAGCGCAGAGGTTCACACACTTTGTTCCTCGGGGATTGATTTGTTTTCAGGCCATTTCGAATTCAAAGGAAATGGCCTCAGAGAAAAGGTAGGGCTGTTTCAATTGTAAAGCACAGCGCAGTGGGGTTAAATATGGGAAAGCATAACAAAATATTTGAAATTAAATATCAGTGGGGGTGAGGTTTGCTTTGGTGTATGTATCCGTAAAAGCCATGGGACCTTCCCTGAGAAATGTATATAAATGTGCACAGTTCACATCAGCACACTCAAAAATGACAAAAGAAACAACAGTAAACTTTTTGAAAAAGCTAACAAGGAATATGTGGGAAGCATATGATAAAAACTAGTAGATGTTATAACGAGGAATATTTTAAAAATATAAACTATAAATGGTGTCTGAATGTTTACATCTTGCCTAAATATTTAACAATAGACTTTTAAAAAACTAATTTAATACAATCAATTAAAAATATATATATATGTACTCAAATTTTACAATAAGACATTGTTAACCAGAATTTTAAAGAATATGGAAAAGGCCAACATTCACTTTAAAAAGAAAAATGAACTGATGAGATTAAATGTTCTGGAATAAGAAAATTAACTTCCACCAGTTTTTGAGTGTGTGTTATGGGCCAGGAGCTACTTAAGTACCCAATACATATTAACACATTTATTCTTAAAAAACAAACAAACAAACAAACAAAACCTTTGAGGAAGATATAGATACATAAACTGAGGCATGAAGAAGACTCAGACTAGAAACAGTTACCTGGGATAGAATCATATATAACTTTGCACCAGCACCCAATGCATTATTTGGTATATTATGGTCCCTTTCCGTACAGATGGACAATAATTAAAAGTGGAAAGAAAACAACTACTAACAGGGTGATGGGCAGAAACAGCATCTCTGAAAGAGAACTTAATATGTCATGGCGAACTTTGTACATGAAGTCTCACCAATAAATCAGCATTACTGAGCAACTTAAGGACAAAATAACCATTAAGCGTAATCCTTCTAAATAAAAGTCAGATGGTCTGTTTTGCCCAAGCCTTCTAATCGTTTATCTCAATCAGCGTTGTAAAACGTTCTTACCAGGACCTTCAAAGATCTAAATTGTCCCACACCAGCCAGGGCGTAGGATTGGGATGGAGGATGCGGAAGGACCGCACCAATAGCATCACTGAAGTGACGGCCGTAGGGATGTGAATCCCCTTGGACTGGACGGCCTACAGGCTGAGGTCAGCCTTGTGGGTGATCAGTTAGTGACGCATGCGACTGGAGCTGCAGTCCAGACTCTGCCCTCTGAGCGCCTCGAGGGTGTCCTGCAGTGGCCCTCCTACGGTCCGGTCTGACCCGGGATCCCACGGTCCCTGGCGAGTCAGTGGTGAGTGGACGTTCGGAGTGGGCGCTTTGGCTGGCCCCTATCGGTGAATCTCAGTGCAAGCCCTTACCTGCAAGCAGACACCTGCCTTATTTTCAGAAGACTGCTCTCTTTTTGGGAAAAGGCCTTGGCTGGCGACTGGGGTTAGGCGAGGCTCTTATGCTTGGGGTACCAAACCATCAGGCACCCAGAGGTGCCAGTGAACTCGGTGTCCGCTGACCCGTCAGGCCCTGCAGCTGAGGTGAGGTAAAAGGCGCAGCAGAGGTGAATTAGAACAAGGAGGTTCTTGTAGGCAATTGCTCAAGCAATAGTCCTGACTGCGCAGATTGGGGCCCCACCAAGGATGGCATTTGGGGTTCACTTCACTGCCCACAATGCCCGGCTCCCTTGCATATCAAGAATCCATGGGGCTTTTGTTTCTCGAAAGTCACTCCTGATGATCACATAGCAGCCTAGAACTTCGTCCTCAAATGTGGCAGACGGCTGTGTCACTGGCACACATCCGTGAGTGTCTCTAGGGGGATGTTCCCCCCACATTGCCATTGGGCTCTGGTCTCCTGGCTCAAGGTCCTTCTCACAATTCAGCTGCTAATGGTTTTGCCTGTGCTCACACCATTTTAACAGCAGCGTGAGATGGTCAGGTAACTGGTCAAATACTCCTTTCTCCCTAAGTGGGTTCCTTCTCAGCCATGAGGAGTCCAGGGTCACATGGTGCCCTCAAAGGAGGATTACCTTGTCTTCTGTACAATGATCACACACACAAATGCACACATATGAACTGAACTTTGCAGTAGCTCTGAATTACCAAAATGCGTTCGACTTTTATTATCATTGTGATATTTTTAGTGATCTCTATAGAAAGTGAACAGATGGCTCCATGTTATAATGAAAGAACAATTATCATTAAATGGGTAATGATCTATGGCCTGTGAGAAGTGGGAAAAAAATAAAATTCCCGTTATAGGCTCCCAGAGACATTTCTTTCACATATAGGTAATAACTCTGTGCATTGTTTTACACTTCTGTTGAAAAAAAAAAAAAAGACAAAAATACCAACACTCATGAAAAATACATGCATAGTTTTACTCACACGGGTATGCTTATTCCTAGACGGGTGTGACCCTCTCCCTGATCTTCATACCCTTTGTGACCCTGTCCCACCCGCTTACATTTCAGAGAGCCGTGTACTCTCTGAGTACACATGAGGAAGTGTGGCATTGCCTGCCGACCCTTGGACCAGGTATGGAGGCAGCACTGAAGAAGCAATGAAATCTTAGAAGTTCCTGGTTGGAGACAAATCCAAATCATTGGAAAGAACTTGGAGGCAATGGAGTTGAAGAAACCAGTGTGTAAATATTTAAACAACTCAAGGTTGGCAACTGCTCACAGCCAAGTGTTGTTCTTGGAGCAGAAATAACCGTGCTTTTAGCAGAAGACAGGGTTTGGGGAGACAGGATGACACCAGAGGTGCAGCTTCCTTCCCCATATTTCCCAGGGTTTACAGACACCGTGGTTCCCAACATCAACTCCTTCACCATCATTTTGGCTTGTCCCCAAACTGCCTAGTGACTGCCTTGGGCCCTGGATCCATGGCAGCTGTCTTGGCCACTGCTACGGGCAGGAAATGTGTTGCTTGATGCTGCAGGATTAACAGTCAGGCGGAAAGAAAGATAATTTATGGGGCCTGGAAAAAACATTAGATTGACGCAAGTGGGAGTTTTATGGTCATGCCGTTGGGTGCTATCCAAAGAGTGACATACTCTTCAGGGATCACCCATGTTACCCTCAGATGGATCTCAGTGCATGACCCCCTTCTTCATTGCTGTTTGCTTTCTAGTGAACATGACTTCCACCGTCCATTGTGCCCGTGCAAGTGGCCATTCTCCTGTCAACAAGCATTCCTTACCTTTCCCGGCCAGCGCGCTCTGCACATGTGTCTCCTGAACTGGAATGTTGCGTGGTTGGGAGGTGGCATCTACCGGGTGGTCCCTGAAACAGGTGGCAAGTGGACGAGTGTGCACGGAAATGTCACCGACTATCCTGCTCACCCTTCCTCTTGTCTCCACAGTACTTTTTCCTGGGGGGGTTTCCACATCCACAGTTTCTTCTCCACCTCTATTCGTACACAACCCTGTTGACTTAGGCAGTTCCTGCTTTCAGAATTTCTTAAGTTGCACGTCAGAAACTCGTTCTTGTGGGCCCCTTGCTGGGTCATGTTATTCCAAGGCTATTCTACTCTTCTGACCTTAGATTCCCAAACACTTCAGTCCCCTCATTCTCCTACCTTCCGCCTCCAAACCATAATCATTTTCAACACGCAGCGGGGATTCAAGCCATCCCCTCAGTCGCATTCGTGATTTTTCCACCTCCGCCCTTTGCTCATGGATAGGGCATGATTAAAGATCCTCACCACTTTTGATGATTTTGTGACACGTCTGAACACCTGAACATTTCCAACAGCTAACTTATGGGTGGACAAACCTGCATCGTCCTCGAGGTTTGGTGGCTGCAAATTCATGGCTCCAGATCTAAATTCGACTTATTTATTTACATTCTTCTAACTGATAGCACCAAACCTTCTTGACTTTAATTCTCCTACCCACTTCCATCTTTTCCGCAATGGTGGAGATGAAGAAAAAGGAGACCATCTGTTTAAAATGATCTTGCCTGTACTCACTCCCAGTCATCACCTTAAAAAATGATGGAAACCAATCAATACCCTTTTCCTGTCTTGCATCAGAGGGATAATAGCCTGTCCTGCTGTTCTAAGGTGAGCTGCCTCCCAGGAGCTGATTTGAGCTGGAAAATAGAGAGAACCATGGAGCAGTCTAGGCAGCCAAGAGGCTGATCAGAAGGATGCTATGTTTGTCAGACTTGTGTCTCAAGGAGGAGGTGGGCACACTAGTTGGGGGCAGCTGCCTAGCGGTGAGGCGATTTATTCTCCTGGCTGTGTTTCAATGTGGACTCAAGACGATAGTCACCTATCAAGGCATTTTAAACTGAAAGTCCCTTGAGCCCTGGCTTCAGATTCTGACTTCCACCTGGAATTGTCCTCTGTCCACCCTGAGAACTTGCAAGACAGTCAGAAGTCTGCCCGGGGACCAGAGACGGGTTTCAACAACCAGGGGAGAGGACCTGACACTAATCTGACACCCCGGTGGAATCAGGTTCTGTTTAGCTGCCATTAAATGCTCTGTATAATTTACAAAGTTATACAAAGACGGGATTTTTATTGACTGTGTATGTTGAAATCAACCACTGTTCTTCTCAGGTTGGTGGATTCTGAACATCCAAGTGGATGGACATTAGAGAACCATGGGTAGTACATACTTTACTCAATACCAATTTTAGCCTTTCCAGAAGAAGGACATTGCTATTGGATGTTATAGTAAATGATCCCTTCCTGTCATTGAGGAGAAATGGAAATAGCAACAATTATAGAGTATGTTTTAGGGGTTCGTGGTGTTTTCATCATAGTTAAAAAATGCAGTCATAGTTGAAAGGCCGATTAGGTCGCACTTGTTTATTCGAGCTGAGGGTGGAGGCCAGAGGGTCTCACCAAATGTGCTTTGGTTCTGTGTCTGGGCTATTTTGCACCCTTGCCAGCCCTTCTTGGGCAATACAGACACAGAGAACGTTTACCCATCCCAGTCGCCTTGGTTGGGGTTATAAGGTGGTACGTTTCTCCAACTCTACATTTTATTTCATTCATTCAAGTATTGTCTCCAAAGATTGTTTGTGTCTTCTGCTGAGATAGTAGGAATTATTCACAGCCAACAGTGTTAAAAAGTAATTTGAATGACTGTTTCATGGGCAGCAACTCAGGGCTAACTAATCATGACTTCAGTAAGTAAAGGAAGAGGAGAACATAATGACCATTTATGATGATTTGAACTCTGTATCTGACGGTTTTAATACATAACAGATTGGAGTCACAGTAATTCCAGTGCAGAGTGAAGATGAATATGCAGAGTGGAATATACATTTTTAATACGTGGGATATCAGTTTCCTATTGCCTCTGTAACAGATGATCACAATCACAAACAGTTAACACTGTTATCATCTTTCAGTTTGGGAGTCAGAAGCCTGAATGAAAATCAAGGGATTGGCAGAACTGTGTTCCTTCTGAAGACCCCATTGGTGCCTCTTGCCTATTCCAGCCTTGGGGGGCTGCCCACAGGCCTTGGCGGGGGCCCCTTCCTTGCTTCAGCCCACCTCTGTTCCTGTGATGGTGTCTCCTACTGCAGCCCTGATCCTCTGCCTCTCTCCTGATGGCTCCTGTGAGTATGTTGATCTCACTCATTTCATTTGGAAAATCTTCCCATTTCAAGTATCTCAATTTCACCTGGGTAAAGTCTGTTCTGTCGTGCAAAGCAGCAGGTTCACAAGCTCTGTAGATAGGACATGGCCATCTTCGGAGTCACTCTTCAACCTTTCACAAATAATTAATATTCTCTTGTTGATTATCAAATGATGTCCTGAGAAAAGCAATTGGGATAGACAAGGTCTGTCCTAGGAGTATTGGGCAGAGCAAACTGTTTTAATTATACCGACATTGGCTCGATATTTTGGGGACAGACCTTGTACATATAATGGTCATATCATAGGCGATAATTGGGTAAAAGTCAGGAAAAAAATCAAACTTATTTACATACCTTTACTTTAAAACCTCCACATTATTATTATTTCATATGTTTGTTTTACTCTTTCTTGATGGGTTTTCAGACCTTGGAAGTGTAATATATCTGATGGGTGTGTCCTAAGAAAATAACTGCTTTCTGTTGGTTAGAGAATAATTGGACACAGAGTGAAAATGGGCATAAATTACATATTCCTAAAATGACATCAGTAATTCATTATTCTTGCTTCCATCTTGAATTTTTGTTAATCTTATGTTTACATTGAAAGTGCATTAAATCTAACTTATAGTAAATACACCTTAATATATTATGTGAACGTATTAATGTATTAATGCATATGTGAACATAGAGATTTATTTCTCTCTCTTTTGGTGATGCTAACTTATGTACTGATTTGCTAATATTTTAACCTTTATGCCAAAAAATTTGTTATTTCAGAAACAATGACAGTCGTTCAAATGATGGAAACTATTACATTTATGTCTTGCTTGCTCATCCTTCAGGGTCAAGTGTAGGGTCTGTGCACCCCAAACCTGCAGGCACCTGCTGGAGCCTCCCCTCCCCCAGCCTCCCCCACCGAGCCTCTGACATGTAAAATAATGCCTGGAACTTGCTTGATGCTAAATAATATTTGTTGAGTAAAAATACTAAATGTAAATGTGATGATAATTCTGCCAGAGACTCATTTTTCTCAGTTAGTATTTATTATTCTTTTGCTATAAAACCTTTAAAACATGCTGTATGAATGAATGGATGACTGCTATGTAGAAGAGGTGTTTTTACTGGACAAAGCCATGGTTTACATGGCATTTTAGTACAAAGGCAATGTTTTGTTTAAATAAGTTAAATAAGTATCTCTCTTATTTCTGACCAAAACTTGAAAGATATATCAATAGTACATTTAAAACAATAAACCGTACTTTTCTAAAAATTAATGTTGATAGCTTTAAGATAGAGCCAAAGTGTTACATCAGCTCATTGAAAGCTAGTTTAACTCTTAAATGGCAAAATACAAATACAAATCCAGGTATTAGTGTTTGCTATGTATTCTGGTTTTTAATAGAGATGCTATCAAATTTAGTATGATCCAGCTACGATCAATTGTCATCTATTTAGCAAAATATTTTATCAATACTGCTGCTAAGATAATTGACAAATAAAATTAAAATTGTGTCAGTGAATGTTGTTATCATACATAGAATCTTCTAATAACCAAAGAGAAAAAAATGGGTTCAGAAGTATCAAATGAATACATAGGTCTTTCCTATAAGCTGCAATTCAGTTATTTTAGAATTTGTATTTTCTAAGGACTTTGTCATTTGTTTTTGACCTGGTCTCTAAAAATTTTGCTATATTATAATTCATTCTCAAAGTATATCCCTGAAGAGAGAAATGTGAAATGCATATAAAGGCACTAGGTACTAAATAAATTAGAAGACAATCAGTGGGGCATATTTTTCTTCGTACAAGAAAAATGTCATGTGTCATATTAGCTGAGTAATGTAATTATGCATCTTTTAGTGAATTCAGTAACCATTAACATATGAATTTAGAACCTTCACTGTTCAATTCTGTAGTTGACACCTAAGCTGTATCTCAGAAATGTATACAGTAAACTGAATAGGGCACCTTCTCCTTAAAAATAATTTATTGCAGAACATAGATGGTATTTTCTTGATTTATATTTTAAGTTACTATTATACCTCCTAGAAAATGTTTGTAAATCAGGATAGAATAAGTAGATAACAAGTATTTTGAGAAGTGAAAAGTTATGGACTTTGTCCATTTATGGAAAATTTAGTCAATTTATTTTTTTATGGATTTTTCCACATGAAAGACTTTGAATTTATCTAGCATTTCAGTTCAGCAATTATCCAATACACTTGAAAATTAGGTAAGATTTCTAAAGGGAATTTTGATAGGAAAATAATTGTATAGAACACTTTGGCGTTAATTCATAGGTATTTATTGAATATCTTCACTGTGTGGAAAATAATTATACATAAAATAGACAATTACTAGTAATAAATTCATGGTGTTTTTCACCTGAAAAATGGCATTCTAATTTTTTCTATTTATGAAGCAATAATAACATGTTGAGTGATGAATCATTCTGTCCTAGAGCATTTGAGTTTCCCACACAATAAACATCTGGTTTTCAATTCTTGTTTATAAAGTCAAGTGTGTGAAATAGCACAATGCCCTGTACAGATGACTATTGGGGAGGAAGTGGAGTCAGTGAGGATGTGAAGCTAGTGAGAGGCCCGGCAGGCTGGAGGGTCCTGGGTCAATCGCTTAACCCCACCGTCCAGCTGGTGGTGGCATCGGTAGGACATCCACCGAGTGCTCGGGGTTAAACACTTAAATACTTGCAAAGGCACTTGAAACATATTTTCTCATAGTTACTCTTTAAAAGAAAAGAAAGGTAGTATTATTACCCCGTTTTACAAATGAGGAGATGATGCTGTGAGATGCATAGCAACTTGGACAAGATGCTAAGCCAGGTGTTCAGAGCACACCGGAGCTGGGATTACAATTTTGAAGTTACTCAGCACTCTTAGGTCAAAAAGGACTTTCATCCAAATGGAGTTTGCTTATATAAAAGAATTCATTTGTTTAAACAAGGAAAGCCCAGCAACGTTGGTTAGAGATGGAGCCTGGAGACCAGGATTTCCTTTCTCACGACTGTCGCTTCTGGTCTTAGTCTGTGGATCAGGGACATGGGAGGAAGGCTGCACCAGCTGGGATCCAGCTACACGGATCACGTGACCATGTCAAGCCTAGCCACTGTGACCTCAAAGGGTCGCCTCCCTCTGTGTGCCCCTGCCGTGTTCTCACCTAGGGCTCTCTGGGTCTCTCCTAGTGCTTTTCATCTAGGCCCCTCTTGGCTTCTCTAAGATAATTTTGAAATCTCTGGACCTACTAGTAGAAAGATTTACTTATTCCTAGTGAACCCAATTTAAAATGGTAGATGAGGCAGGCTGTCTCCAAAGTATATTCCCAGGAAGAATAGTGGAAAGCATAAGGGACTTGTGTACACCCAGTTTGAATCTCATACCAAATCATGAGTTCATTTGTTAATTTATTCATTAATTCATAAGCAAAAGGTAGTTGGGCCTCTCTGGTGTGCCAGCATTATTCGAGCACTAGGTAAAGATTAAGGGAGGAAGTGACAAAAGTCTCTGTTCTCAGGGAGCTCACCCTGTAGCAAAGGAATAAAGAAACTAAAGACTAAGTTAATGAATCAATAAGCTCAAGGATAAATAAATTAAATATCATGAGGACCATAAAGCTGGAGAGTTATTTAGAAAGTCACGGAAGGGGACAATGTTAACTTTAGATTTCCTTTGTGACCAGAAAGATATCTGAGAAAGGGGACTTGATTGATGAGAACAGGCTATGTGAGGACCGATGAGAAGACTATCTAGGAAGATTTCATATGCGAGTGAAATTGTATGGTACTTGTCGTTCTCTGACTGGCTTACAAATGCAGTTAAACACATCTCAGGAAGAGGAAATAAAATCTTCAAACCCTTGCCCTGACTGGTATAACTCAGTTAGTTAGGGTGTTATCCCATCCACCAGAAGTTTGGGGGTTTGATTCCTGGTCAGGGCGCATTCCTAGGTTGCAAGTTCCATCTCCAATTAGGGTGCATATGGGAGGGAACAAATTGATGTTTCTTTCTCATGTTGACATTTCTCTTTCCCTCTCAAATCAATAAACATATTTTTAAAAATCTTCCAATGCTTCAGTTGTGCATGTGCAGAAATCAGAAAGAAGGCGGGTGGGTATGTGAGCGGGCTGAGGTCGGAAGGCAGAGGAGTCAGCAGACCTCTCACCCTTCTAGGTTTTGAAAGCTACGTATGAAATTTGGACTTTACTCTCAGCATTATTTGGGAAACCAATGGAAAGGTGTAAGCAGAAAACCCTGCTTCATATGTTAAAAGACTCAGGGATGGTTGCGGCCAAGTGCCAAGGTAGGAGTCCGGAAAGAAGCGTGTCGGCCGACAACAGGCAACTTGTAAGGCGGCAGCAATGATGGTGGAGAAAGGGTGCATGTGGGGAAGGACCGTGAGACCTGCTAGAAACTGAGCCTGGAGGCTGGGCGATTCAGAGTCAACCCCAGGCTTGCGGCCTGAGGCACTGAGGGAATGGTGCAGTTTGAGGAGGGGATGTTGGGGTACGTTAATTTGTTTACTCACCAGTAGGGCAAACCATACACAAGAAAGTTTTCTTGAAGGAGATATAAGTGTGAAAGGCATGCCTTGGGAGCCATTAGCAGACACGGTTGAGTTTCCCACGAGGGAGCATAGCCCAAAGGTCAAGGGCATCTGAAGGCTGAGAGGCTCCCTTGGGCTTCAGTGGCAGAGGTCGCCTCCCTTGGTCTGCCCCCATTCCACACAGTCAGGAGACACAACACACCTAGGCTCTTCACGGCCACGTCAGGAACAGTGCGATGAAGATACGTCTTTACACATCTGGTTATGTAATAACCCCCTTCCAGGGGTTTCCAGGCACCAATCGGAAGATGGCACTCAGGTGAGGCATGGGGCCAAGACCGGAAGGCAGGGCCCCCATGTTTAAGTGCTGAGGACTCAGCAGTGGGGTCTTCCACCATGACGTTGACAGGGTTAGAATCTGTAGCTGGTCATGCTCGGTTGGAGGTGGAGGTTCTAACTACAAAACCTGTTTCTGTCTCCTTCCATATATATTGTACACATCTCTAATATGCACTGTTATGTGTGCATATTTATATATTGTAATATAGACTCTTATATATGTATATTTATATAGTATATGGTGATAGACACATATACGGGGCTTTATTTTCCCACATATATGTTGTCTAACTCAAGGTAGCTAGGAAACACATGTTAATTTAATTTTCCACAAGGAGAACATTATTACTCTTTCATTATCACCATAAATTTAGATGATCTAGGGTTTGAAGTCTACTGGTAAAAATCAAGGGCATTATCCTGGCTGGTGTGGCTCAGTGGGTTGCGAGCTGTGCTGTGAACTGAAAGTTGCCTGTTCGATTCCTGGTTAGGGCACATGCATGCCTTGGGTGCAGGACAGGTCCCCAGTTTTGGGCATGCAGATGAAAATGGAGAGGTGTTTCTCTCACAAATTCATGTTTCTCTCCCTCTTTTTATCCTTTCTTTCCTCTCTCTAAAAATAAATAAAATCTTTTAAAAATCAAGGACGTTATAACTCATCACTCATAGTCAAGTCCACTAGGGAAATGGGTAATATACATTTAAAAAATATTTTATTGTTATTCTATGACAGTTGTCCCCATTTCTCCCCCTTTGCCTGCCTCCAGCAGCCCTCCCCTGCTCCCACAGTCAATCCCCACCCTGTTGTCCATGTCCACGGGTCGTTTGTACAATTAATACCACTATTTGACTTGGTAGAATCTTAAGTGTTGTTCTTGACCTTGGGTCAGCAAGGATATCCATGGTTCCATAGCCATGTTTCAAATTGAACCTGATTCTCTGAGTGGCCTTCTCCAAGTTTCTACAAGTTGCAGAATAAATATTACTTCAACATTCCACTATCTTTTTCCCTCCAATTTAACTCTGTAAACACCTCTGTCAGTATGATCAGAGAGTTCCTGAAGAACCAGTAGTTTTCCTTAGCAGGAAAGCCAGCTTGTGATGTCTATGACTTTCATTTTTCCTCCAAAGACCATTGATCCTTTCTTGTTCAGTTGCCAGTTCTTTTAGGACCTTTATCATCCACACGAAAATACTTAAGCTCATGACCTTACTACTTTACTACTTTATTTTGAAGTTATAGACCAAATTGTGATTGTTGTAAATTTATAGAGAATAATTTTGCTAGTTACATATGCATGGTTTCTTTCAAACTACTGTAATTGGGCCAAAGTCAATTAAAAGAAAATAAGCTTTTTTTGAGATGTTAGTTATCGTTTGTTTGTTTGTTTTTTTGAGATCTGTTGGCATTGAATTGGTGGAAGGTGCAAAGTCTGAACACTTAGTGCCCTCTCTAAGATTCCACTGCTGACCTCTCTGTGACCATTAAATTGATGACTTGACAAAAGGCCAATTATAGCTTTGAGAAAATTGCTAATAGATTAGTCTCTCAGCGATCATTCCACAGGCTTGCTAAAGGTCTTTACCTGGGGACAAAGTGGAAACCAACAAGCATAAGTCTTTGACCTCCACAGGCCTAAACCAAATACGGATAGTATACCATGCTGGAAATAACCGAAATAGGTTACTCAGAATGTATCATGTAACCTCAACTTGCTCATGGAATAGGACATGCCTGCTCTGCAAGAGAAAAGTGTTCTGGAATAGATGTCAAAATGCTCAAGGACCAGAGAAATGGGCCAGTGGAGGAAACTATTTGGGAGGCAGAAATCACTGGGAGAACACTGCTTTCAGGATCCAGGCGGAAACCATTGGCTGAGAGAATCTGTTTAAAGAAATGATCGTATCTGAAACATGGGGAGGAGGTGGCTAGTATTCTACTTTTCAGACTTTGAGCAAGTAGTTTTTTAGCCTACTGGCTAAAAATGCTTAAATTGTGTGCACCATGTGACACAGTATGTGCATTAGATATCCTGGGTTATTATTCAACTCAACAGAGAGTTTATGCTTTTATGTAAGAACCTGGGAATAGGGGAACTAAGAATTTTTTCTTTCTTTCTTTTTCTCAAGAAATGGTTAGAGAAGTTATTTATTTCAGCTTGACAAAGGCTATATATGACAACCTCACAGCTAACATACTCAATTGTAGGAAATTAAAAGCTTTTTCTTTAAAAATTAAATTTTATTGTTGTTGTATTTATTGTGAGATAGTGACCAAGTATGTCAACAGTAGAAATAAACATTTATTGCATAGTTTTTTTACAAAAAAAAAAAAGAAAAAAGAAAATTCAAACTGGTACACAGGAGATACTTCTAGTTGCAATGTTCACCTTTAAGAAGGCTTACTGTTTTAAATGATGAGCTCCATAAAACACAATCCCAATTAATTATCAACCTTTTTTTTGTAATTATACAAAATGTGCTTTTCCAAAAAAAAATTAAAGTATATATAGATATGAGTAACTTGAAAACATATTTAAAGAAGAAGTTGAAATATGGGAAACTGGCCTTAAAACTTCTCAACATATACTCTAAATCTTTGGTAATTGAAAATAGGCTTTTTTAAAAGAAATAAAGTAAATAAAAATAAATTTATGGACACACAATTATTTAAGATGTGATTGAGTGGAATTTTAAAAATTCCAATCAGATGGATTATTTTAGAAATTGTGTTCAGAAAATAATCATGGGGCAATTATTTTAAACACATATGATATACATAGGACTAATTTCCTGAAAGTTAAAAAGTTGTACAATAAAAAAATACTTCTTAAAATAATGGACAAAGGATGCAAGCAATCATTGCACAGATTAAAAGGAAATATAATTAGTTAATAAACCTGTGGAAAAATTTAACCAGATATCTACTTATATTTATTTTCAAAGGACCCATCTTTACCATGGAGAAGTTATTTAAATTAATGTAATTGAGTATTACTTGGCTCAAAGATAGACTGCATGATATTTGTTTAAACCTATATGGTCAAAATATTTACTGTCAGTTCTTATATTGGACCTAAAATATAAAACATGGAAGAATTAATTTTCTAAAATTAATTTTCCTCTCTAAGTGGTATGGGAAAACTGAACAGATGCATGTTTAAAAAAAGAAATTGGACTACTTTTTCACACCATATCCAAAAATAAACTAAACATGATTTAAGACTTCAAGTAAGACTTGAAGCCATTCAACTCCTGGAAGAAAACATAAGTGATAAACACATTGGCATTGGTCTTAGTGATATCTTTTTGGGTAGGTTTTCTCCAGCAAGGACGGCAAAAGCAAAAATAAACAAATGAATCTACATCAAACTTAATTTTTTTTTTTTTTTTTTTTGCCCAGTGATGGAAACCATCAACAAAATGGAAATACATTGCTAGGTGGAAGTTTTTAAAAGAATTATCTTTGATCATGGCTTGTAGAATGACTGTATGTATTCTTCATAAAACAGCTATTGAAATAGTTGTTTTCCATTAAATATTGAAAGTCTCTGAATCTAGAAATCAAACTATTTGACTTGCATGTTTCATTTTTGAAATTTATTTAAATGTGTTTCCAACTTGAGTTACTTCATGGTAAGAATTGAATGGAAGACTCTAAAGAAAAAAAAAATCATTGGCACGGAAATGGCAGGAGTGAAGAAAAGACGCAAAATAAAGTCACCTCTCCTGACAAAATTTGCCTGTGAGAGCTTCAAAAACGATCTTGTTAGTTTTGTAGTTAGATCTCCACCACATCATCATAAGGTTGATGAGCATGTGCATAATGAAATGAAGGACCTAAAAATGAAGATATATAAAACAAAAGACCCCCCTTTATCTAACTTCTTTTATTCCTTGATGTTTCCCTGTAAACCCACCTACCTACCCCAAGAAGCCGAACCGCTACATGACTGGGGCACCACGAAGAGTCTGATCTGGGAAGCTTTAGTTCATTTATGGAAGCAGGAAGGAACCCCTAAGAAAAAGGACCCCCCAAGAGAAAGGAATGCCCAGGAGAAAGGAACCCCCAAAGCAAAAAGCCTTTTACTGAAGACACCTTGGGAATGCCTGAGTTAATAACACAGCGGAGGGAAATGATGATCAAAATAGCCCGAACATCAAACAGGCTGAGACAAAGACGGAACTAAGGAATGGAACGGAGAGGAAGCAGCCAGGAAAGGGTGCAGAAAAAATGGGGTGTTATCGGGGTCACATCCTGCAGAAAGGACGATTAGCCTGAGAGCTCCAAGGGAGCCAATGGATTTAGCAATTAGCAGGTCACTGGTGACATTTAATCCTGCAACTCCCCGCATAAGTCAGCTAATGAAGACAAAGCTGTCTGCTGCCTCCAGTGTATCGTAATATCAGCCCGACGGTGAATGAGATTATTCACTGGGTAACACTTAGTGATGAATAGGGTTGTGATTAAATTGCTATAGAATACCGGTGGGAATGTTCATTGCAACCCTTTAAATACCAACAGCTCGATTAAGACTCTAGAACAGACATGCAAGAAATAGATATTGGTTTGCCGCCTACACCACTGTCAAGTTCTATGTCACCCTTGGGAGTTTATTGATGTGAAATGGAGTGCCTTGATTCAAATAGAGTTAGTTCTGCTTTATAAGGACTAAGAAATTATTAAAGTAGGCTCATATGTAAAGTAAAAGAGGAACGTGTTTTCTAACAGGCCCGGGTTATGCCCTTCTATAATTACTAAGGCTACTGTGTTTATAGTTTGTAATATCTGTTTTAAAAGGAACTACAATGACAATTGTCAGGTGGCAAACATACCTTTAAAAAAGATCACATTTTTTAGGCCCTGGCTGGTGGCTCAGTGGATAAGGCGCCAGCCTGACAACCCAAAGGTTGCTGGTTCGATTCCCAGCCAGGGCATATGACCAAGTTGCAAGCCAGGTCTCCAGCCAGGTCCGTAGCTGGAGGCAGGTGAAAGGCAACCGTACATGGATGTCTCTCTCCCTCTCTGCCTCTCTCCCTTCCCCCTCTCTAAAAATAATAAATAAAATCTTAAAAAAAAGAAAGACCATGTATTTGATCACTTAAAGAACTGCATCCTATTACATGTTTTCTCTGAATTAAGAAAGTCAGTTCTATATAATTGTGTTGTTCTCTTACTGTATTATGAAAGTATATTTTTTCCTTTCAAAAGATTATTAATGTCTAGGTTTTCCAGACTATCTTTTATTTATTCTTACACTTTCAAAAAATAACCTTTAATTGCAAGAACTATTGTATAGTATAAGTAGTAAATCATTAATACTGTATCTTGCCAGTTAAAATTTGTTTTACATGTCTAAGATGTAGGTGTGTATGTATTTGTATTTGTATGTATACATTTGCATTTTGTGTGATTTGTTTGTGTGTGTATTTAGATAAGGGGTTGACAAATATTTTACATGAAGGATAATTAGTGAATATTATTGACTTTGCCAGTCATGGGGTGTCTGGCAGCATAATTTTCTCTGCTGTTAGAGTGAGAAAGTGGTAATAGGCCATACGTAAGTAAGTGTAGCTGTATTATTCTAGTACTTTATTTGCAAAACAGGCGAGGTTGGATGGCATGGAAGCTGTGGTTTGCTGGGCTCTCAACAGACAAATGTACAGTACGGTGCTTCATTCTGGACAGACATTATTTTCTAGAGTAAGAGTGGATCGGTATGTGTGAGGAACACTCAAACCCCGAAATGGGAATGATAGTAAGAGCTGTATGTATAATGTGCAGATAACAAAATAAGTCAGAAAATAGCAAATTAACTAATCTAGAGTCTATTACAACAAGATGAGGATAGAACACGAAAAGCACTCACGCAGATAATAGAAGTGAGATCAGCATCTTCAGTTAGAAAAATAAATGTAATGAGCTCTGATTGAGTTTACTTTCAAATGAAAACAATTTTCATCTATGGAAAAGTGGCATTTTAGTTGTAAAAGCATAAAGATATACTAATCAAATACACACAGATAAAAGATTAAATGGTGAGTTAAGTAAAATAATTTATTGGTTGGCAGAGCAAAGGAAAAGAATAGAACAAAGTGATAAATTTACTACAGAGAAAAATACCAGTGAATAGTTTTCCAACAAGATTTGTTCCAAGGGTGGTAAGAGTTAATTATGTTTAAACATGAAAAAATAAAGGAAGAAAAACATAGATCTAAAATAAATACACAAGAGATAAAATATTGTTAAAATAATTAAATTATGCTGATAATTTTGTATTATATTTTATCATTGGGAGAATAGTCTGAACAGTTTCCATTGGATATTTGCCTACATCAGGGCAATGATGTGTATCTAACCTCAATCTTGTAAAACTTGGGCATAAATGTTTAGAGAAGCTTTATTGATTATTGCCAAAATTTGTAAGCAACCACGATGTTCTTCACTAGGTGAATGGATAAATACAGTTCAGTGTATCTAAATAATGCAATATTATTGAACACTGAAAATATTAGATATCAGGCTGTTAAAAGACACGGAGGAGTCTTAATTTAAATTACTAAGTAAAAGTAGCCAATCTGATAAGGCTAAATACCATGTTTCTAGCTACATGCCATTTTGGAAAAGGCAAAACTATGAGCATAGTAAAAATATCAGTAGTTGCCAGGGGTTGGGAAGAGAGGAATAAAAAGGGAGAGCACAGAAAATTTGGGGGTGATGACACCAGTCTGCATGATACCCTAATGGTGGACACATGCCATTACACATTTTCCAGACTCACAGAATGTGCACCACCTGGACTGAACGTAAGGTCAGCTACAGGCTGAAGGTCAGGTTGACCTGTTTGTGCATGTTCATTGCATATAGAACGTACCCCTCCAGGGTCCAGCGTTGATAATGGGGGTGGCTGTGTGTGTGTGGAGGCAGATGTGTGTGGGAACTCTTGATAGCCAAAGCGTCTTTAAAAATATGAAGTCTATTTAAAAGCAAATACACAAACGAAACTCTAATCTTGTCACTACGGAGGCTCACACACACACACATACACATACACAAGTAGGCTTAACTCCATATTGCTCTAGTTTTGATTCTATGAACATATTATGGAGACCAATGGAAGGTGGGAGGTGTCCCTATATGGTATATGATTTTATTCCAGGGCCCACTGGTCATTTATTGTACCCAAGTCACTTAGTATGTTTTGACCAATGCATTAAACGGTGGGTTGTTGTTTACCATAAACTTTCTTCATGACACAAAAAGTCCCCCTAGGCTCCTGTGCGGAAGGGGAGGCAGGACCCTGCCAAAGCTATCCACCCTCCAAACCTTAGAATCCGTGTTACCTTACACGGCCATACCGAGAGGAGTATCTGCAACTGTGATTAGTCTGTTGATCCTGAGAGGGGAGGGTACCCCAGATGACTGGGTGGCCCCTGAATGCAGCCACACATATTTCTCTAAGAGGACAGCAAAGCCACACTCAGAGGAGGCGGCGGTGTGAAGCTGGGACAGAAGGACATGTGAAGAGACTGGTTTGGAAGGTTAGTGTGACCCGACTGTGTGAAGGCATGTGGCGGCCACCAGCCAGTGGCGTGGCGTGGCGTGGCGTGGTTCCCAGGGAGCCAGGTCCCAATGACACTGTGGACGTGACACGCGTGTTGGACTAACACCTTCCATGACTATGAGATAACACATTGCTTTTGTTTTAAGCCACAAAGTTTGTGGCAATTTGTTGCAGCAGCCCCAGGAAACTAGCACAGCCCACAGAATTGTTCTCAACAAATTCTCTAATAAAACCCTTGAACCTGAACTGGAGGTCCTCCCATCCATCCTCCTTTTTTCTGAAGGATCATGGGTAGAGCTGGTGCTATTTGAGGACCTATATTTTAAAATATGATGAATCCGTCATGAGTCAATGCATCAGAACCAGGTTGGTCCTGAGCCATGTTCCCATCCCCTGAGCTGTGCGTGTGTGCGTGTGTGTGCGTGCGCGTGTGTGCGTGTGTGTATGTGTGTGCTCACACACATGCACGCATGCATTCTGCTTCTCTGATGTGCTCTGCTGTGTCAGCACGGGGCTGTGTTGCAGGCAGAAAATAAAACGTGTGTGTAGTACAAGGATGATCTTGCCAAGGAAATCATCTCTGTGCACACATGCTCCGTAACGAGCATTTCCCTCATTTACTTGAGAAGAGTAACAGAGACATCCCGTTCACCTCTTGGGCATTTTTAAAAGCCAACTAAATCAAATACTACTCAGATCGCCTCGGCTTTCAATGATTTGTATTGCTGGCTTTCCCCCTCTCTCCAATTTAGCTTTAGCCAATTTAAAGTGGGAAATTAACCAGTGAATGCAGCCTGCTTCTTATTTGTGTGCACTGCATGGACGAGGCAGAGAGCTTGCCTGCTATCGCTGGAGAATTCTTTATTTCGCTTTGTTTGATCAGTAATGACTCTATTTTAAAATAATCATCACAGCATCTACACCACCAGAGAACACACTTCTTTGAAGTAGTTACAGCAGATGAAACACTTGTTTGAACGCTTGTTCTGTTGAAAACAGCCATTGCCTGTCCAGGCTGTTTTCAGGTTAAACAAAACCCACACATCTCAGTATTTGAAAGCCACGATTATTTATAATTGTCCAGATCTGGAAGAGCCCAAGTGCCCATCAGTAGATGGGTGGATAAAAATGCTGTGGCATGTTTACACAATGGAATTCTATGCTGGTACAGAACAAGAAGGAACTCCTGCCCTTTGTGACAGCCTAGATGGACCAGGAGAGTGTGATGCCAAGTGAAATAAGCCAGTCAGAGAGAGACAAGGGCCATATGTTCTCACTCAGATGTGGAATCTGATGCACAAAATAAACCCATGGACACAAGAAAGCCAGAGGCATGGACATGTGGAACAGACTTACAGACCTCAGAGAGGAGGGGTTGGGGGGCAGGAAGAGATTACAAAGGCCCATACACGCACAGCCCACGGGCGCAGACAGCAATGAGGGGGCGCTAGGGATGGGGATGGGGATGTGGTGGCGGGGGAAGGGGGAAAATGTGGGACATTGTAATAATGTCAACAACTAAATAATTTTAAAAAGAAAGTCACAATTCATTCCACTTTGTTCAAGAACAATACCCAAATTTATCAACTGTCAACTTTGGTCCATTTATAAAATTTCAATCTCTATTTTACAGATGTTTATTTACCACATTCGAGGATATTTTAAAGGAGGGTTCACATGAACGTGATACCATCTTTCTCTGGGTGGTGGCCCACTTGCTGGACTCAGCTCCTGGTGTCCGTGGTCCTGCCCACCCCCTCACTCTGGCTGGACTCAGGACCCCTTAACACTATGGGATGAATATTAGATCATAAAGCAATTATCGCTTTCAGAACTCAACTCATTTAAAATAGAAACGGAACTGCACTCTGGTATCTACAATAGTTATATGAAAATTGACAAAATAAATACTCTTAGCCAAACTAAGGGTAAGGCATAGAAAATCAACTACAAAGAGGTACGAGGGAAATATTGTTGGTGATGGAACTGTTCTGGATCTAGTTTTCTGATGAGGCTTCATGACTTATGGTTGGCAACGCTCCATGAATTTGTAACCTAAAAGAGCTGAATTATATTCGATGCAAAATGTCACTCAATAAAGCTTCCTAAAAGGAGCCCTTGTCTTTGAAAGCTAAAAAGGTGGCCTTAAACAATAGATTGGGTAAAATGTTTGTAATTGCACAATAAAGAAATATTTATCAGTATTTCTGGGGTGGTAACTAATAGTCATTTCTAAATAGCTAATTAGAAATGTGTTCATCTTTCTACACATAATTAAGCAGAAAATGTCAAGGAAATAATAGATATAAAATTAAAAGTCAGAAAGATTGGTGGATATAAACTTGCTGAATTCAAGACAAACATACACTGGCAATAATTGAATTGAAGTAAAATAGAAAGATAATAAAGAGCAGTAATAGCTAATACAAATAAAAACTACATAAGATGGGGAAATCTGCCTTAGCAGGCATTAAATTACTGTAATTAAAACAGTGTGTATTGGGGCAGGGGGACTAAAAGCCAGTGGAAGCTACTAAAGAGTCCAGCGACAGGCCCTCACCTAGAGACACGGTGTCTGAGTGAGACATTATCACCAATCGGTTACCAGTTCAAGGAAAATTTAATAATGTTTGCCCAATTATCAGTATAAACCCCCAAATCTACGTCTATCCTTAACATATCTCCTATAAAGTAATTTGAAATAAATTAGCGATTTAAGTCTAAAAAATAAAATTCGCAAAAAAGCTTTTAAAATTACAATAAAATAGTGTTAAATATGATTAGGTAAAAATATCAAGCACTTGTATTTAAAGATGATATACTTTAATCATTTATTTTGCTTGTAGTTTACTAACATTTTTTTTTATTGTTGTTTTATGACAGTTGTTCCAATTTTCCCTCATTACCCTCCACTGCTCTGCCTACACCTGCTCCCACAGTTAATTCCCGCCCTGTTGTCCATGAAGACATGTGTATTAATTTTAAAGCAAGGATGTAGCCCGCAAAAAATTTCAACTCATCAACAGAGTATATCCCAGAATATATAAATCAGGCCTAGCTTCAGACAAAAACAGGTAACATCACAAGGCGCAAAGTAGGTTAAAAATTAGAAAAAGCAATTTACAGAAGAGGAAACCCAAATCTCTAGCCGATGAAAACACGTCAATCATAATTCTCATCAGGTAAATGCAAATGCCTTTCACACACATTGAGTGGGCAAACATGTCAAATGTCTGATTGTAACGTATGCTGTGGGTCTGGTGGAGGAAACCGGGTAATGAAAATGGATCAAACAGATGCAGGGAGCAACTTGGCAACATCTACTTAAGTTGGGAATGAGAATGTTCATCGAGCAAGTGATTCGTATCTCATTTCCTGGAATTGGTCTCACACACACCCAAACAGACAGGAAAACAGATTCTCATCACACCATGGCTTGGAATGAGAATGAATTGAAGCAGCGTTACTTTGCACCTCACAATAACCAAAACATGATCGCTGTGTACAATGGAACCGTACACAGCTTCTTAAATAAATAATATAATTCTACATAAAACAAACAGTGCAGATAAATCTCAAAACCTTACATACTACAAGTTGAAGAACTATATGATATACTGCGTGTGAGTCTCAACAAATGCAATAAAATATGTGAAAATACAAGACTAGACTAAAATTTTAAATTAGTCACTAACTTTAGAGAGAAAAGAAAAAGTAGTGAATTGGGAAAGGGGGGTTGGCATTTTACATGATAAAGATTTATTAAGCAAGAAAAGTCTGTGCAATCTAATGAGCAAAATAAACAAAAAATAAAAACAGACTCGTAGATACAGAGAATAGATTGACAGCTGTCAGAGTGAAGTGGGGTTAGGAGACTGGATGACAAAGGCGAAGGGTTTAAGCAAAATAAAATCATCGACACAGAAAATAACACAGTGGTTATGAAATGGAAAGGGGGTGGGGGAGGGAAAAGGGGAGTAAATGGTGATGGAAGGGGACTTGACTTGGGGCGGTGAACACACAGTACTATATACAGATGATAAATTGTAGAACCGTATACCTGAAGCTTATATAATTTTATTAACCAATGTAATTCAAATACATTTAGTAAAAACAAAATTTTAAGTCTGAATATCTTCCCCAGTTCAAATTGATTTGTTCCTCCACACACAAAATTTATTTAACACAATATGCCTATTTATCCTGAAATTGTATGCATCCTAATCTTGTGGACTTAGATATTAGACTAATTAATTTGCTACTACTTTAATGAGTGATTATCCTCAATTACAGTGGATTAAGCGAGAGGAGAGCTTGGCTAAGCATCCTGTGTCTCTAGGTCTCAGGTTCCTCTTTGAGCAAAATGTGCATGAAGATCCCCCTTGTCTTGCAGAAGGGCGCGTAGTCTCAGCAGGGGCAATGGCTGAACAAATAAAACTCTTCTTGTCTAAAAGTACAGCAATATCTACCAGTTGGTGATCATTACAAATGAATGCATTAAACAGTGCAAGTGAAAGAAATATGTACTGTCTACAAATAAACCTGAAATGGTCACCCAGGCTTCATGTGTCCTGATGTCCCTCCATCACAGTGTCCTGACTTCACTTTCAGCGACCCTGTAGCATAGACAAGTTCTCCCTTCGAAGTCTCAGTGCCTCTTCGCCTGTCATGTGGGCTAACTTAGAATGTGATCTGAGCCCTGGCTGATGGCATACTGGTAAGACACCAGCCTGCGAACCCAAAGATCGCTGGTTCGATTCCCAGCTAGGGCACGTAACCAGGTTGCAAGCCAGGTCTCCAGCCAGGTCTGTGGCTAGAGGCAGGTGAAAGGCAACCATACAAGGATGTCTCTCCCTCTCTGCCACTCTCTCTTCCCCTCTCTCTAAAAATAATAAATAAATAAATTTAAAAAAACAACAACAATGTGACCTGAGTTTGATGGCTCATGGCTTTAAGGAATAAAGAAGTGGTATACATCCAATTTTTTAAAAAAGAAAAATTAGACAAGGAAAATATGTTGCTTATAGTAGTTACCTACTATGGAAAGTAGCATATTATACCTCAACAAGGATTAAAGATAAATCCTCTGTGAAGTCTAACCAAACTCCCCATACTCTGTAAAATATGCAGTCATAGAAAAAGTATAAGAAAAAATGCATACAATTAAATGTGGTCAACCTTAAGTGGTAGAATTATTAGTGAATTTTATTTTCATCATAATATTTCTAAATTTTCTATAGCTAACATGTAATACTTTTAAAGAAAGATTTTATTCATTATTTTCAGAGAGAAGAGCAGGGAGGGAGGAAGAAAGGGAGAAAAGCATCCATGTATGGTTGCCTTTCACCTGCCTCCAGCTACGGACCTGGCTGGAAACCTGGTTTGCAACCTGGTTATGTGCCCTGTCTGGGAATCGAACCAGCGACCTTTGGGTTTGTAGGCCGGCACCAACCCACTGAGCCACCAGCCAGGGCAACATGTAATACTTTTGTAAACAGAAAAGTAAATTTACTCCTCCTCCCCCCATAAAAGACTTACACAGCTGCATGCAGGGGACTGAATTCACCTTATATTAAAGGACCTCATAAGATTGGACTAAAACCATAGACATGCTTTGACATATATCTGTTTGATTTAATAATTTTTTAATACAAGAGCTGTGTGGCCATTTTCTCAACGCAGAGCGCTAGACGGTGGGATAGAAGGCAGGACATGAGGCTCCCAGCCTCTGGCCCTTCAGAAATGCACACTCTCAGCACACAGGTGTTGTATGTGCTTCCGTTCACTTAGACATCACATTCACCTGGGTCAGAACAAGTTATCAGCACCAGATGCCACAGACACGCCTACTGGGCAACGGATACTGACCGGCTGATGCCTCATGTGCTTTCAAACTAGTGATTTCCTTTCTTTCAAGGAATTTCAGAGTTATAAACCCAAACTGGTCAATAATGACCCTTATCTCTTCTCTGAGAAAGTGTACCTGTCATACAGGATATCACCGTTGTTGAGTGAGGTTCTAATGGTCCAGGAGAGCCCTCAGGTGTTTCTCGAGGAAAACCCTTGGTTGAACGCCGGGCAGGTAAAGTACTCATCTTCTGTCACCAGAGAACCGTGTTTTTAAAGAATTGTTTGTCTTCAAATAATCTTAAGACATGAAAAAAACGTTGCCAGTGTGAGTTTAGGGTCCATGCAGACTCCCCTCCCTCACCTCTAATATTATCACACCGCGCCTACAGTGCGATGATCACAGCCAGGACCTGCTGTCCCATTCTTTCCCCTGTCGGGTGAGCTTTGTAAAGGGGGTCCCCATTGTTTTCCTACCCACTGGGGACTCGCCCTGAAGGTGGACTCTTGGGTAAAGAATGACTCAAGGGGGAAAGTAATGGAGGGCTTTTCGATTGGGTGCAAAGCCTAGCGCTTTCTCTTCGTGGCGAACTTGTTGAGGATGGAAATAACAGAACGGACTTTCTCTACAACGCACACAACATGGAGGATGAGCGCCCGTCCCCACCCCCAGAAGCCACTTGAGCTAGATGTCACTGCCTGCGGTCAGGACAGAGTGCGCCCGGCATTCTTTGTTCATTTAGTGACATTGAAGAGGGATCAGGCTGTGAGATTTGTAAACCAGCTGTTTATGAATTTTATTTCAGCCTTTATGAGACTAGTTAATCTGCCCTATTCATGAAATGAGGTTTACATCATTTATCTCCCCGAAAACTGAAGTTGGGCATCCATCCTCTCCTACTCACAGGGAGACAAAGGAAGAGTAGTTATCTTTAATGGCTTGATTTTCTCCAGTCTAACATAACCAATAACCTTGGTGATTGTTTTTATTCTCTGGGAATAGTTAATAGTACCAAGACACAGCAGGGAACAAGAATCAGTCAGGCAGACACATTTTCTCAGAAACTCTTCAGGGAATGAGTTTTCAAGTATCTCTGAATATTCCAAAGGTCAAAGTCGTGTGTATGCCCACAGTTCTATATTTTTCTTACTAAATTATTTTTGTTCAATTACTAGCCTGCTTTGATCATACTACAAATGATTAAATACTTTGTAGATAGACTATTCAATATAAAGTTTTGAAAATACTGTTATAAAACTTAAATGTAGAGATAGTAAAAAGCACTGAGATTGTAGGCAACAATGTAATTATTTATGTAAGATAATTTGAAGTTCTTGTTTTTATTGAAAATATCTTGGTTCTTTGGTCATGTGTGACTCTGCAACTTTACCCCAATAAAGTAACAAAACCTGCTCTTTTCCATTCTATTTTTGAATTTATCACTTTTTAAAGAACATGAAGTCTGTCACATTTCAATATTAGCTCTATTCTTCATGTCTAGTACTGTGTCTTTCCTTGCCTTCAGTATTTCACATATATCTAGTGCATCCCATGAGTTACATATCCTTTATTTTTTTCCCTAGGATATCATATGGAATTCTTTATGTTTTGAGAATAATTCAAAATCAACTTGACCTATATGACTTCCTTCTTTCCTTACTTCCATACTTTCTTCTTTCTTCAGTCTTTATTTTTTTCAGATGAGATATAAATTTAAAGATTAAGTAGCTATCACCTGAACAATCATCATAGGTAATTAAATCAAATTCCTAAAACATGCAGGTGTCCTTCCCATTCCATACTTTTATAATGTTACCTAATGATACTTTTATATCATATGCATACGTATATTTGTGTTTACATATGCCTATGTGCCAGTGTATAATAGTAAGTTGTTTAGAACATTTTAATAAGTGGTATATGAGAGTACCTTGCCTTCATATCTTATAATTTGACAAGAACAACAGTGTTTTGAGATCTGTTCATGATGAGTCTTGCAGTTTAATTCTATCAGCTTAAAAGCTCTCTAGCAGCCATGTTCAAACTGCGGTTCACAGATATTATAAGAGAAATGCGTCTCCAGGTCCTCAGTATCAGTATGTCTTTTCTAATAGGAATCCTCTGGGGAGTAAGTCTTGGTTAAGGCCAAGGTGTTCCTCTTCCAGGCCCTTCTTATTCTATTCTATTTTACAAAAGAATTACACATGACTTTGTACAATTAATACTCTCTTGAATCAATACTTTCATTTTTGTTTACAAAATATATTTTATACTTTAAATTATTTCAATAATCACTCCATCATGTCTCTACTAAAAGGTTACATGTGAAAATAGATTTTTAAAAAGTCTCTATAATTGTGAATTTCCACGTTAGTAGTCTGGATTGATTTATGACAATGACTAGTATTCAAAGTTGACCAAAGTATAGAAGTGCATTATACATTTTAAGAAATCTTAAATATAAAAATAGAAACATCATTGAACTTCATCTACTTGTCTAAAGGAGTAAAATCATGGCATTTTAAATTGTGTTCCTATGCCTCTGTGTGATTGCTTCTTGCATTAAAATGAGTCAGAGTTCAGCATCATTTCTCTAGACCTGGGCAGTGTTTCTTTGTTCACACAGTTACATACAAGCAGGTAGGAGTTTTGCTATTCTATTTTGTTGAGTCCCTTCTGAGTCATATGCCAAAAATGACAGTGGTTTATCATCAGTCATTACTTTCAGTCATCACATAGCTAACAACCTGATTAGTTATGTTCTTGGCTGGGGATAAATAACAGTGAGGACATTTGTGGTAAAAGAAATGTTTTGCATCTTCACTATATTAACATAAACACTCTGGTGGATATTGTAATAGAGTTTTATGAGATGCTACCTTTGGAGAAAACTGGATAAATAGATGGTACATGGCACCTTAATTATTTTTATAATTGCATGTAAATCTTCAGCTGTATCAAAATTAAAATCTTAATTATAAAAGCAACTTTGGTGAAGACAGCATAGTATTTTTTTTTTAAGATTGTATTCACCAACATATTGAGACTTGATTTATAATAAAGATGCTATAGAGAAACACTAAAAACAAGACAATCATCTTAAATCTTGGTGCCGCCAAACCATAATACAGGGCAAAAGGCAAGGTGACCCATTCTTCACATCATGAATGAAAATGAATTCGGAGGGGACTTATGGTCTTAACATATCCAATGATGTAATGATGTAGGATAACATCTTCATGGTCTGAGAAGTAAAACAGAATATCTTAAACGAGGTCCATAAAGTTGCAAATCAAAGGAGAAAAATGGTCTATTTTAATACATTAAAATTGAGAATACTTGTTTATCAAAATACAATATTAAAATAGTAAAGACAAGGGACAGAAATAGTGAAGATGTTTATAATGTATATTTGGACCATAAGATCATATCCATATTTATGGAGAACATCTACAAATTGATAAAAAAGATTCATAGCCCAATAGAAAAGTGAGAAGGGAACAGATATTTCACAGAAGAGATATCCAAATAGTAGATCAATTTATAAAATAGAGGCTCAGAAGCATTACTATCAGAAAAAAACAAACTAAAACTAAAATGAAATAGATGCCTCTATGCAGCAAATGGAAAATCTACAGTAAAAAGTCTGAGAAAGCCCAATGCACCCTGGCTGGTGGCACAGTGGATAAGGTGCCAGCCTATGAACCCAAAGGTTGCTGGTTCGAGTCCCAGCCAGGGCATATAACCAGGTTGCAAGCCAGATCTCCAGCCAGGTCCCCAGCTGGAGGCAGGTGAAAGGCAACCATACATGGATGTTTCTCTCCCTCTCTGCCTCTCTCCCTTCCCCTTTCTCTAAAAATAATAAATTAAAAAAAAAAAAAAAAAAAGCCAAATGCTTGTTGGCCTCCCATAGAAGCCACCATTCGGGAAGTGAACTTAATAGTTTCCATTCAAGTGGGAGCCACATACTTCATATGTCAAGTGCTTTCTCTTTGGCATATAGTCAACAGAAATGTGCACATGTGTGCAAGTAAATATGTAGATAACATTTGCGTAGTAGCATCTTTTTAAAAAAAGAATAGAAACCCAGGGAATGTCCAACATATCCATCAATGTATGATGCATACAATAATTAAGGTATCTATGTACAACAAAACACTATAAAGCAATCAAAATGAATAAACTATTACTGCCTGTAGAACAAGCTGAAGCCTGAGATATTATGTTGAGTGAAGGAAGGCAGAGAAACCAGAATATCTTGAGTATTCATAGTGATATCATTTAAATACAAAACTTTGTTTCCAGCAATCGTGATGAAACCTGGCATGTGGTTTTGTGTTTGATATTTTTTGGTGTATGCCTTTGTCACCTTCACAAGAACATGTCAACAGACAGGAAGGGAACTCTGCTTTCTTGTTAAGAGTATTTATTTTTCTTCTGTAAAGACATTCAAGGCAGGAGGCATTAGTAGTGTTTGGTCCAATTTGCAGTGATTGATACCTCTGCTAAATCTCTGAAGGACACGGGCACGGGAAATGGACGTGGGCTGAGGTTACACCATGTCCACTCCCCACTGTCCTGAAAACTTAGACGTGGTTTCCAAAAGGCTGTTTCCAATAAACCCAATCATCAATAATTTTTCTCCATGATCTCCTTACTGCTTTTTGGAAACTTATTTCTTTATACTTTCTTTTTTCTGGAAACATTTTATTGATATGTCTAGGTACCAAGGTTTTTAAAAATTAATTTATTGTTGTATTACAGTTGTTTCATTTTTTCCCTCATTGCTCTCCCCTGCCCCACCCACCCCATCTCCTCTCCCACAGTCAATCCCCACCCTGTTGTCCATGTCTGTGGATTATTCGTACTAGTTCCTTGACTCAATCCTTCCCCTGCTTTCCCCACTTCTTCCCCTCCCCTCTCCCCTTTGGTGACCATCAGCTTGTTCCTTGTTTCCATGCCTCTGGTTCCATTCTGCTCATCTGTTTGGTGTGCTCATTAGTTTCCTGTATTACGTGAGATCATATCCTACCTTTTGCAACAACATGGTTGGAACTGGAAAGTAGTATGCTTAGTGAAATAAGCCAGTCAGTAAAAGACAAATACCATGTGATCTTTAATCTTGTTGTTTTGGAGGCATTTTAATTTTGTGAGGGGAGCAGAAAAGTATTTTAAGAGTGTGTGAGTACTCAAAAATATTTACCCAAGTAGAGACCCATGTTTATTTTCTAGTCTTCTGGGTGAAACACCCCCTGATTTCTGAAGTTAAATGTTAGAAAGTGCTGATGCCAGGAGAAGGAATAAAAATTTTTAAAAGTGCTCATTATGTTCACTGCTGCGGGGGAAGCTTTTGTCAGTGGTTTTCTTTGCGCATTGTTTTCAGTTAAACATACTGTGCGTTTATGGGCAAGTTGCTCAGCGTACGTGAATTTGTTGCCACTTGATTTTGCTGCTATGACAGTTCATCTGTCCTTCCCTCCAATTTTAAAGATGATTGTTGCAGAAAACTGGGAACAGATAAGCCAAGGACTTATGTACCATCTAAAACAGGTTCTTCATGCTAATATGTTAGCTGAAAATCAGCCAGAAACATCAACATATACAAGGATCCTTGAAATTTTTAGGTTAGTTCTTATACTTAGTTTTCATATAATAAAAACTTGAAAATGTTTTATATGTTATCTATTAATTTTAAAAGACACTACAAGCATTTACAAAAATAATTAACAGCCATTATTTCTACTTCCCCATGAATATAACAACTTTATCTATCTTTTGGGCAAACAATTCAAAGTTAATTACATGGTTGTCCATTCTTAAGTGCTATCATTATTATTATCTTTTTATTAATGTATGACAAACTGCTCTGCTTAGCTTGTAATAAGGAGTTGAATTATTATTGGAACCTTGGAGAATTAAACAGTTGGAAGTCATAAGCTAAATGACTGTGGGGGGAAAGAATGTCATGTTGCTTAAATAGTTTGTGTTTTAGAATAGTTTATTTAGCTTTATTCTATACAGAGATAAATACCACACAAATTTATTTAATTCTCCACAAGTCAGATTTCTAAAAAAAAAAAGCATTTAAAAATTATTTCCCAGTAGGAGAGCTGGTGAGGCATGAGACAGATTCCAGAAAACTAGCTCATTACACAAACTGGGAAAAGTCTGCAGAGGGTGGTGCTGGCTAGTCCAGTAGGTCTCCTTGCACCCTTGTCTGGCGTGGGAGGGGGCCCCAGAGCTGCCCAAGGGAAAGGTCTGGAGTCTTCTGTTGCTGAAGGGGAAATAGGGTCCCTGACTCTCAGAGTGCCTGCTGTGGAAGAGAGGCCATTGATTGGGAAGAACAGAGGTCTTGCAAATTGGGATGGAGACAGATAGGCAGATCCCAGCGAAGCTGGGGATAGTGACCCTCTAAATTCTGTTGAATCTTCTAACCAGCAGAAGCAATGGTTCCACACCTAAGGGCTGTCAACTCCACTTTACCCCACAGGGCTCTCAATGGGCTCCCCTGCCTGTAGCCTCCTCATCACACTTGAGGGCCCAGCAGCCCCTGACCGTGGTCGACAGTGGGTGACCCATAGGAGCCTGGTACACTCCAAGAGTTGTGTGGTTTTTCAATTCATACCAGCAGGAGTCTGGGAACTAGATGGTGGAACAGATATTAAGGGTGGGGAGGAAAGGTAGAAAGAACCTCAGTTAGAAAAGATCAAACGTATTCATACTGACCTAAGAAGCAGAGGGTCTGCACCTAATATGGCTTGAGGGGTTGGGAAGGGTTCTATAGGTCCACTTGGTTGACTGAAACATGAACCCAAAGGTGGCCAATGAAGCAGTGACACCATATTGCTGTAGGGGAAGAGATCCCAGGCTCAGGGTGGCTGTGATGTGACAGTGATTGATGATGTAAGACCTGACCACCCACTGGGGGAGAGGGGACACACTTTTTCTGAGAGGACACACTTACCCATGATTGTGAGGAATACGTTGGGGAGGGGACCGTCAGCACCTTGAAGGGCTCTCTGGGTACTCTTTTCCGTGGGTTGGAAATGACAGCAGAGTGGCTGCCATTCAGCGGGATGCCTGACATGCACGAGGGTAATAGGACCCGGTCTGGCAGGGCCCAGCGGCAGGGGACTGTGGGGTCACAGCAGGAGCAGAGCAGCACGGCTTACTGAGACCCACGGTGCTGGTGGGTTAATTGCTGGGCCCCAGAGGTGCGACAGCTGGGGGCCCTACTGAACTCCTACGTGACCTACACCAGCTGTAGCGTTCTAGGTCAAGTGAGCAAAAGTCCAACTTGAATTTTCAAAACAGAAAATTAGCCCCTCAGTGACTCCCTATACGCGAATGAGTTTTCAGATTCAGAATCTCAGACTCAGGGAAGGGGAGTCTGGGTCCCCTCGAGGAAGGACCCCACTATACAGACAATAAAGGTGCATTCTTAACCTCACTCCCAGCCTTCTCAGAGGAGGTGTCCCAGGGGTCTGCACACTGGGAGAAGGAAGGAACTAGGCCTTTTGGAGGTTTCTGGACACTGGCTCTGAACTGGCACCGATTACAGAGACCCAAAACATCACGATAGTCCGGCAGTCAAAGTGCGACTCATTGAGGTCAGGTGGCAAATGGAGTCTTAGCACAAGTTCATCTCAAGTGAACCCATCCCATGGCCACTTCCTGTTCCAGGTTGTAAAATGGGGAGAGGCGTTCTTAGCAACAGCAATATCCCCACGTTGGCTCCTTGACCTAAGGGGTTGGGGTTATTACGATAGGAAAGGTCAAGCAGAAGCCACTAGAACTGACTCTACCTGGGAAACTAGCAAACCAAAGGCAATGCCTGGAGCACCTGTGCTCTTATTGTCACAGCCCAGAAATCTTTGCCACATCTAATGCAATGACGTTTTTCTCCCTTTTTCCTCCAAGAGTTTTATCGTTTTAACTTTTAAGTTCAGGTCTTGATCTATATTGAATATATACTGCCTTTGATTTCAATGGTTTGCAAAAGTAATTTAAAATTCTTGAATGAAAGAAACAAACCTATAAATTTTTAAACATAAATTATTCTATTTAAAATCTCACCAATACTTTTCTTTCTTCCTTTATTTTTTTGTAGAGTCTTTACCTGGTTTGGGAATTAGAGTAATACTGGCCTTGTTGAATGAGCTTGGGACCTTCCCTCCTCTTGGTTTTTTTGAATCAGTTGGAGAAGGAGAGGTCTTAATTCTCTGAATATTTGGTAAAATTCACCTGGTCCAGAGCTTTTTATTTTTAATGAGTTTTTGATTCCTGCTTCAGTTTCACTAGGCGTAATCTGTCTATTCAGATTCTCTAATTCTTCCTGACTTAGTTTTGGAAGATCATATATTTCTAGGAATTTATCCATTTCTTCCAGGTTGTCCTGGTTTGTTGGCTTATGGTTATTCATAATATTTTCTTACAATCTCCTGTATTTCTTTGGTATCAGTTATTATTTCTCCTCTTTCAGTTCTGATTTTATTTATTTGGATCCTCTGTCTTCTTTTTCTGTTGATGAGTCTGGTTAAAGGTTTGTCAATCTTGCTTATCTTAAAAAAAAAAACAACATTTGGTACATTTACACAATGGAATTCTATATGGCAGAAAGAAAGAAGGAACTTGTACCCTTTGCAACAACATGGATGGAACTGGAGAATATTATGCTTAGTGAAATAAGCCAGTCAGTGAAGGACAGGTATCATATGTTCTCACCCATTACAGGACAATAATGAGCAAAACTAACAACAAGCAAAACAGAACCAAGTGT